>VZQC01010506.1:301453-403461 GCA_009823505.1 Rhizomys pruinosus
GTCCTGCATCTTTCTCTCAGTTTTTTTTTTCATTTTTAGCTATAATGATAATCCATGAGTACAAGCATCCTTCATGCAAAACCTATCTGCAGGCTGTTGTGCCCAAACACCTACAGCCCCACCATCCAAGGAGACTTTGGCTAATGGCTTTAGATGTTTTAGTTCAGTTAGCTGGCACTAACACTTTGGGGCCCATGGGAAGGCAGAACACCATGATGGGGGTATGTGGTAGAGAAAGCCGCTCACCTCATTATGTCTAGGAAAGAGAGAGAGAGAGAGAGAGAGAGAGAGAGAGAGAGAGAGAATTGTATTATTGGAGGGAAGTGGAGATAGGGGAAGGGATCTGTTTTAGTCACTTTTCTGTTGCTGTGATAAAACACCATGACCAAAGGAACTTATAAAAGGAAGAGTTTATTTGACCTTACGATTGACAGTTCCAGGGAATTAGAGTCCATTGTGGTGGAAGGCATGGTGGCTGGAGCAGCAAGCCAAGGGTCACATCTCGCAAAGAGCACAGGAAGCAGAGAGAGCAACTGGAGACCACAAGGCTTGTTAAACTCACTAAGCCTGCCCCCAGTGACATACTTCCTCTAGCATGGCCACACCTTCTAAGACCTCCAAAAACAGTGCCACCAACTGGAGACAAATGTCTGAATACTTAAAGCCTATGGGGGACACTCATTCAAACCACCACAGGATCCAAATACCATCAAACTATATTGTACAACAATCTCAAAAATTCAATAAAAAGAAGTCCACACTGTATCTTAAACAAAAAATTTTATTTATTTTTTTGTATATATTTGTACAAGATTATCAAATCTAGACACGTGTCTCCCACCCTATCCCCCCACCCCACCAGAGCTCATATATTCTGCCAAACATGCTTTTCATCTCTTTCTCAGTCTTTCTCAAAATTCTCCATGTGGAAGTTGACTGTTTTGAGCAGAAGTTCACTGTTTCAGTCAGTTCTTTGATGCAGTCCTTTCTGATGTTGTTTTTGTTGTTGTTTCCAATATGCATCACTCCCAACTGCTTGGACAAAAGCAGAGATTCGCTGATTTTTATTTTATGTGTATATGAGTGTTTTATCTGTGTGTATGTAAGTGCACTTGTGTCATGCAATGGCCGTAGAAGCCAGAATAGGGAGTCAGATCCCTTGAAATTAGAGTTATGAACAGTTGTTAGCTACTTTGTGGGTGCTGGGAACTGAACCCAGATCCTCTGCAAAACAGCCAGTGCTCTTATACATCGAGCCTTCTGTCCTGTCCCATGAGTGTTTTTTAATTAATTAATTAGTTAATTATTAGCCTTTTGAGACAGGGTCTCTGAATATCCTCAACTGGCCTGGAACTCACTATGCAGACCAGGCTTGCCTTGAACTCACAGATATCCACCTGAATCTGCCTCCCAAGAGTTGGAATTAAAGGTGTATGCCACCACACCTGACTATTACTTTTTATTTCTAAAAATATTTCATTTATTAATTTTAGCATATGTGTATGAGTGTATTTCGTACATGTAAGTGCACCCATGTTATGCAATGCCTGAAGAGGTCAGAAGCGGACATCAAATCCCCTGGAACTGGAGTCATTAATGGTTGTTAATCATCACATGAGTGCTAGGAACTAAACCCAGGTCCTCTACAAGAATGGCCTGTGCTCTAAACTGCTGACTCATATCCCAACCCAAAGTGTTCTTTCTCTTTTAATGGAGTAGTAATTACATTACATGAATTTTGAGAAGGATACATTTGACACAACAGTTGTTTCCCTTACATGACAAAAAGGACTTAAACTATGAAATATGAGAGAAAAGGCACAGTATTAAAAATAAGCAAAACTTCTGAGACATGATCTCAGCAAGAGCTACAGCATTCAATAAAGGTTATTGGTGACTCACCTCTATCTCTTAGTGGAGAGGAACATACAAAAAGCCAGTGGTAGCTCTGCACACCTGTCAGCCCAAGGCTGGGGAAGTGAAGAAAAGTGTACTCCATGTTGGCACATATGTGTCAACACACACACACACACACACACACACACACACACACACACACACCACACACGGAATTTAATGCTGTGATTGAACTAAATTTATTTTTTATTTTATTATTTTTTATGTGTATGAGTGTACTGTCTGCATGTAGGTTGGTGCACCCCTGTCGTGTAGTGCTGCAGAGTTCAGAAGAGGGTGTCGGATTCCCCTGGAACTGGAGTTAAAGATGGTTTTTAGCCGCCATGTGGGTGCTGGGAATCGAACCTGGGTCCTCTGCAAGAGCAGTCAGTGCTCTTAACCACTGAGCCATCTCTCCAGCCCCAGAACTAACTTTATTTTAAATAAATTTTCACTTAGACCATTTATTGTAATTGAGACTCTCCATTCCCAAATCTAAGAGAGAGAGAAAGAGAGAGAGAGAGAGAAAGGGGTAAAGGAAAAAGGAATTGGAGGGTAGTAGGAGAGAGGAGGGGCGAAAAGAAAAAGGAAAGAGAATAGAGAGGAAAGAAAGAAGAAAAGAGGAACAAATGAGAGAATGTAAAATCATTTGTCACAATACTCATTTCAGGGTCCCTTCTAAAATACAGGCAGTTTAATCATTATTTTAACAATGTTGAGAGGTGGACTCCTTAGGAAGTGATTAGTTCATAACAATGTACTTGAGTGATATTATCACTGGGAAATCATTGTGATTTCTACCAAATTTCTACTAAATGTGCAAAATTGAGTACAGTGAATCTTCTCAGAACTCTATTCTTATTTTCATTTTCTTTTTTAATATAATGCTTTTGTTGATTTTTTGTATATTTCAGACATCATTTTTCAGTTCAATTTAGACATATTCTCCTTTTGTTTCCCCCCACCCCACCCCAGATCATGCATTCTACCATAAATGTCCTGCATCTTTCTCTGTCCTTTTTTTATGTATACTGCCTCCATGTACAGAATTCTTAAATATCCTAAGATTTCCACATATTTATAAAAGGTAAAAGAATGTTAGATGAATTTTAGGAGACTGCCATTTGAGAAGAATACATTGTGCTTCCAAAATACAGAATACACACAGCCCTAGTTCAGAGGCTTTGTTACTCATAGCCATGGTACCTTGGCTGGATTATTTAACAATACCCATCTGTAAAAGAATTGTGCCTCACAGTCTGAACACTACATGAACTAACATTTTATTTTTTTTAAAGAATTTTATTAGTCTATAAATTAGTCATTTTACATAGTGATAAGTCTCAAATATAGTCAGATTCAGGTGCATCTTGTCCTTTGACCATCTTCACCCCACCCTCTGTTGTCTCCCTTTCTGCCGATGTGCTTTTCTCCAAATCATTGCCTTCTACACTCATGTATATGTGATCCTAGATCCACATAGGAGAAAAAGCCTGTACCTTGAACTGAAGTTCTTTTCTCTTTCAAGTAACTCCAGAAGAGTGACCCTCTATGTATACTTCCCCTAGAGAGTAATAGCTACAACAGCACCTGTTGTTGTATTTGTTGTTTGAGACAGGGTCTCCCTATAGTCCCAGCTGGCTTGGAACTCACTATGTAGGCCAGGCTGGCCTCCATCTCAGAAAGATCTGCCTGCCTCTGCCTCCTGAGTGCTGGAATTAAAGATGTGCACCACCGTACCAGTTACATCTATTATTTTTGAATATAACATTTTTTATTAATAGTTCTTTGAGAACTTCATATAATGTATTTTTTCACATTCACCCCCACTGTTCCTGTCTCCTCCCAGATCTACCACCACTTCTCTCTACCCCAAACTTCATGTCCTCTTTTTTCTTTTTTATAACCCCTCAAATCCAATGCATGCTGTCCATATACTCATGGGATGTGGGGCAATCCACAGGTGAGTATGGTCAACCTACCAGAGTCCAGACCTTTAAGGACTGGACTCCTTCCCCTCCCCTAGACTCCATCAACTGTCCATAGCTCCTCAGTTAGGGTCAACGGCTTGAGGAACCCCTTCCTCTTCCATGTTAGAATATCAATTGGCTTGATCATGTGCAGGTCCTGAGCCAGCAACCACAGCTGCTATGAGTTAGAGTGCCATGGTCCTGTTATGCTCCAACATAGATGGATGATAGATAGATGATAGATAGATAGATAGATAGATAGATAGATAGATAGATGATAGATAGAGAGAGACAGACAGACAGACAGATACTCACTCTAGATAGAGATTATAAATGTTAGCTGCAGCAGATGATGGTTAACAAAGTCACAACTGGTGCAAATGCAGAAAATGTCAATGGAAAGCTTAACCACAGACAGGACATCTGTATCAGCCTGCCCCCAAGGCTCTGGAACCATTGTGGTAGAACCAGACAGATGCTGAGGACAGGAACATGAACTAACATTTTAAAGGTTTTTACCTTATAAGTACTGCATGCTTCCAGGACTAGCTACTTTATTAAATAGTAAGTGCTTTGTTAGTCATAATCCAATCTGGATAAGAGAAAAATGCTCTAAGAATTTCAAATATTGGAGATGACATATAGAAATTGCTCACTTTTCCCCTTTTTAATTAATTTTTGCAAATTGTATATAATATATTTTGATCATATTTAGATCTCCTATCTACAGTCCAGTACCTCTTCACAGAATTTCATGTACTTTATTTCCAGCACCCACATGGCAGCTAAGAACTGTCTTTAACTCCAATTCCAGGGGAATCTGACACCCTCTTCTGACCTACAGCATTGCACGACACAGGTGTACCTACTTACATGCATACAGTACACTCATACACATAAAATAATAAATAAAATTAAAAAATAAAAAAGAATATATAGAGAATATATATTCTATCCACATATATATGGATATAATCTAAATTGTGTCCCCAATTACCCTTCAGTGTGTATTCATCCACTGAAACATGACCAACCTACCAAGAGTTTCACCCTTAAATGAGATTGACTCCCTCCTAGAAACCATCAGTTGCCAAAGGTCCCTCAGGTAGAGTCGAGGTTTCTTATCCACTGCCCCACTAGGAGTTGGTCTAGCTTGAACTCATGTGGGACTTGTGCATGCTATCATCACTGCCGTGAATTCATATGTGCAACTTTCCACCTATCTGGAAAATTCTTGTTTCCTTGTGGTCATCCACCACCTCTGGCTCTTACACTCTTTCCACCACTTTTTCCTGAGCCTTTGGAAATAGAAGTTTGCTATAGGTGACCAATTCAAGAATAAGCACTTTGTGGCTTCTTGTTCTCTGCACATTGGCCAATGGTGACTTTCTATGTTAATCACGATCTGCTGGAATAAGGAAGCTGCTCTTTGAGAGTTGAGAGATGCATAAACCTATAGGTATAACAATGAGTCATTAGGAATGTCTTTATTGCTATGTCAATTTAGCAGAATAACAGTATTAGACTCTCCACTATAGCATGTAGTTTCTTTGGCCATGTGTTCTTAAGACTGGTATCAATGTCAGGTATGGGCTCTGTCTTATGAAATGGGCCTCAAATCCAGTTAAACAGTGATCGTTCAATCCCATAATATTCATGCTAGTATTGCACCAGAGTCATACCTTGCCAGGCTACCTGTTGTTGATGAATGCAGGATTCACAGCTGTGTAAGGTTGATGAGTAATTTTCTCTTCCAGTAGCATGCAGCACCTTCCAACACTATAAAGGCTAGCCAGTGTGAAGCTTAAGTGTTCATTTTTTTTAAAAAGGTGTTTATGAGCAGGGCGTGGTGGCACACGCCTTTAATCCTAGCACTTGGTAGGCAGATGTGGGCAGATCTTTGTGAGTTCAAGGCCAGCCTGGTCTACAGAGCGAATTCCAGGACAGCTGGGGCTACAGGGAGACCCTGTCTTGAAAAGACCAAAAACAAAAAGGTGTTTAGTGTTGTGTTTACTATTTATGTATATATATATATATATATATATATATATAACTATGTATATATATAAAACTATATATATATATATATGTATATATACTGTAGCAATACAAGTTGGAGAGAACAACAACAAAAGAACTGAAAAATAAACTCTGGAAAGACTCAGAAAAAGATGCAGGACATGTATGGCAGAGTGCAGGGACTCAGGTGGGGTGGGGGCATGGAAAGGGAAGTGACTCTCTATTTGATTGAGAAATGATGTATGACCTATGGAAAAAGTTTAATAGCGATAAAAAAAAGAAAAAATACTAGAGGAACAAAAATGCATGGACATTGTCAGAAGTGCTAAAGGCAAAGGCAAACCTATTAGCCTACACTGCTACTGTGGGGCTAGTGTCTTCCTCTGTGTGGGTTGCTGGAATTCTGAGTCTTACTGATCTGCCAGAAAGAAAAACAGTTATTTGAAGGTACAGCTAAGTGCTTCATTCTTCTTTCTTTCTAGTTTAACACCAGTACCTCCCACTGACTGAATTTCATAAAACATAGCTAGTAAGGTAGTATGGAAAATGTAGGTTGCAGATATCCAGCCTCAACTATGTAGAAGGGTTTGGGTAGACTCAGACCTCACCCTGACCTTATGAAGAATTCTATTTTTAAGATAAGGAGACTAGCTGGGCATGGTGGTGCATGTCTTTAATCCTAGCACTCAGGAGGCAGGTAGATTTCTGTCAATTCAAGGCCAGACTTGTCTACATAGTGAGTTCTAGGCCAGCTGTGGCTACAGAGAGACCCTGTCACAAAAAGACTAAAATGAAAAGATAAGGAGACTAATCTTTTTTTTTTTTTCTGTTGCTGAATTCTGGGGAGGGCTTCACCTCGAAGGCTTAGATAGGTGATGTATCTCCTGTCCACCCAAGGTAGTTCTCAGAAGACTGTAGTTTCCAGGTGTTTCATCAGCAATATTACACTTCTGCATGGGGATCTTCTACAGCTTTTGCTGGTGTAATTTTTTTACCCCTATTGTATTATTCAAGTGGAATGGACTGTAAATATCATCCAGGCACTTACTGTATTGACAAAACATTAAGGCTTAGAAAAATTTAATGACTTCCTCAAAATTTTCAAAGCTATTTAGGGAGGAAACAGGAGCTCATTACCATCACTATGACACTGTTTTGTGGGCCTACCACTGCACCATGCTTCCTTGGAGCTTGGCTGTCTAAAATAGATTAAATTATCTATCTATCCATCTATCTATCATCTATCTATCTATCATCTATATATCTATATCTTCTGACTATCTATCTATCAATCTATCTATCATCTATCAATCTATCATCTATTGGTTTGGATTATTTATATGCCAGCTTGCTTCAAGTCTAAGCTTTATGAAAATACATGTAATAATATTAACATTTAGAGCATGAAGTGAAGATGAGGAGAATTCAGGAAGAATTAAAGGATGTCATAATTAACATTACTGGCTGACTGCATTTTAGCTGAAGACCTCATTTGTATTAACTGTTAACAAAGTCCGAGATTTCTACCCAGTAGAGGAGGAAGCAGTTGAACCATCACAGGCAGGTACCAGGATCAGTGGCTATACGGGTCACAGTAACAACAAAATTAAATTGAGCCAATTGCTTGAGAACAATCAATACAGCCCCATAAATTCAATAAACATGTTTCTTGAAGAAAAAGGCACTTCTTGAAAGAAATATCTTACAAATAATAACAGCTCAATGTCATCACATGTTTTTACCCACATGTTCATCACAGCATCAAATGGAAGTAGAACATTTTTCATTATCGTTTTGCAAATTATAAATTGATTTTATAGCGGTGTAGCTTAAAATGCAAGTGTAATTAAGTCTATGCATTATTGTAATTATGCCATTTTGTTTAGGCAGACATCCAACTAAAGTCCTAAGAGTTATTCAAGCTGTGACTCACAATACTTTCTTCCACTGAGATCTGAAATTCTCTTGTTTTAGGGTGAGAAGTCTGAGGACTCTAGGAAAGAGTTTTGTGAAGGTGAAAAGGACATAGGATCTGAAAAGTCAGTGATAAAGCCTCTGGTCACCATCTGAAGAGGAAAATTTGTCACATAAGCTCATGGGACAGTACAGAAGGCTCAATGTATAAGAGCACTGGCTGTTTTGCAAAGGATCTGGGTTCAGTTCCCAGCACCCACAAAGCAGCTAACAACTGTTCATAACTCTAATTTCAGGGAATCTGACTTCCTATTCTGGCCTCTATGACCATTGCAGGACACGAGTGCACTTACATACACACAGACAAAACATTCATATACACATAAAATAAAAATCAGTGAATCTCCTGGGTGTGGTAGTGTACGCCTTTAATCCTAGCACTTGGGAGGCAGAGGCAGGCAGATCTCTATGAGTTCAAGGCCAGCCTCATCTACAGAGTGAGTTCCAGGACAGCCAGAGTTACAGGGAGACCCTGTCTCAAAAAGGCCAAAAAAATCAGTGAATCAAAAAATTAAAAATAGAAAACATGCTGGAATCATAAATTATTGACTAAAAATTTAATTCTAGATTTCATATCAACCTTGTACAAAGCTTACTTTTTATGAGATAAATGAAACATTTCTTCCAGCTTTAGTAGTTAGTGGTGTGTCTATGATTTTCATTTTCTTACTGTGTTCCCAATGTGTTGTTATAGCAAACTGGCTCCACATAAATAAGGAAATAGGGACCACACTAATGAGTTTCTTAAGTCCAAGGAATTCTCATCGTGAACAGGTGGTTCACCCTTTTCTTCCATTCTTGGAAAGTCACCAATGGCCATAGTCCTGCCTTTGAGAAACCAGATAGAGACCTCTAATTATCTGGATAGTTCCTACAGCACTGAGCTCAGGAGCTCTGGAATTCCCACCCATTCCATCCCTTTAGGGGAAAAACATTCTACCCCAAGCATTGTAGATCTTACAACCATTAGTCCTTTAAGCTTCATATTTTTCCACTTATTAATGGATTGATAATAGATGTTCTTGAAAATGCTTTACCTAGGGCTGGAGAGATGGCCTAGCGGTTAAGAGCGCCAACCCCTCTTACAGAGGACCCGGGTTCGATCCCCAGCACCCACATGGCGGCCGAGAACCGTCTGAAACTCCAATTCCAGGAGAACTCCAGTTCCAGGGGAATCCGACACCCTCTTCTGACCTCCGTGGCATTGCATGACACGGGTGCACAAACTTGCATGCAGACAGTACATTGATACACATAAAGAAACAAATAAATGCCGGGCGTGGTGGCGCACCCCTTTAATCCTAGCACTTGGGAGGCAGAGGCACGCGGATCTCTGTGAGTCTGAGGCCAGCCTGGTCTACAGAGTGAGTTTCCAAGACAGCCAGAGCTACAGGGAGACCCTGTCTTCAAAAAGTACATAAAAATATAAAAAAAAAAGAAAAGAAAATGCTTTACCTAAGAAAACAACTCTTTTTTTAACATTCTTCTCATATTGTACATTTTTTTCATCTGTCTAGCAGTCATTATTTTTACAAGTGACTAGAAAGAAGGGATCTTTAGTCTTTTTGTAACTTACTTAGACACATGGTCCAGTTTGCTCTGATAGCACTAGGAAATGGAAAATATTTTAAGCAAGATCTCAAAGACAAATAGCATAAATCAATGTTGGTGTTTTATTTCCATGTCAACAAGAGGCAGGTAGAAAAGCTATAATTTTTGCAGACCCAGTGCATACACACACACACACACACACACACACACACACACACACACACACACACAAACTGTTCTCATCTCCCATCTTTTAAACCCAGAAAGTTGTTACAAACTTATATGACAGGTCATTTCTTTTTACTAATAATTTTACTGTGGAAGAAGTCACAGAAATGCAGCCATGAAGTTAGATTGTCATTCTGGTTTCTATAAGAAGAATCTCTGCTAATAAAAATAAATAAATAAACAAAAAAATGAGCTATTCCTGGCTACCTTTTTTTTTTCAATCATCAAGGAATTAAAGCTCCATGCACTAAGGACCTCTGAATCACAGTCGTATTTCTGCATTCCTTTGTTCATGAAAATCTTTTATTTCTATAAAATAATATGTCTACTCACCTAAATGTGTGGGCTTTATACATATACATTGAAATCAAAGGTTTAGTTGTTGTATCTGGTAATTGAAGGTAACATACTCAATAAAATGAATAATTTGGAAAAAATGAAAAAAATGTAATGAAAGATGACCTACGATGTGGTTTATAGAAGGTTTTCTAAATCAGACAGCAGTTGCACAGGAAATAAGGTCAACAATTGACAAGTGGGACCTCATTAAACTCAAAAGCTTCTGTACAGCAGAAGAAAGAATCAGGGAAACAGAGAAACCCCACAGAGTGGGAGGAAACATTCGCTGCTGACACATCTGACAGAACACTAACTTCCAGAATACATAAACTACTCAAAAAACAAAGAACAAAGAAAACAAATGACTCACTAAAAAGATGGACTAAAGAGCTGAAAGGAAATGCAAATTAAAACCACTCTAAGATATTGTTTCAGTCTGATAAGGCTGGCTAGAATCAAGAAAACAAATGATACTAAATTCTGGAGAGGTTGTGGGGAAAGGGGAACATTCATTCACTACTGATGTAAACCACTATGGAAAGCAGTGTGGAGAACCCTTAAAAGACTCAAAATGAGCCTACCACCTGACTCAGTCATACCACTCCTGGGTGTATACCCACAAGACTCATCATACCACAGAGATCCATGGACATCCATGCTTATTGCAGCTTTCTTCACAATAGCAAAGAGCTGGAACCAACCTGATTGCTCCTCAACCAATGAGTGGATAGAGAAAATATGGTACATCTACACAATGGAGTTCTACGAGTGGTTAGAGGACATCATAAACTTTGCAGGTAAATGGATGGGACTAGAAGAAATTATGCTAAGTGAAGTAACACAGTCCTGGAAAAACAAGTGATGAATGGTATCCCTCATTCGTGGATGCTAGCAACAAGCACCTAGTAAGGCACACTGAGCAAAGTTAATGTTATATTCCTCTTTTTCTGAAAGCAACTGTGCTCTTATAATGTGAATCCCATAACAAGCTCTAAAATTAACCTACCATTTATTTTCAGACTTTGGAATTTGGGCATTTGGGTAGAAATATTATTTGGAAATGATATACAGTTTATTTTCAGATGTCATAATTTTAGTATAGGTGTCACACACACATACACACACACACACACACACATATGCATATGTTGAAGCAATGCAAATTAAAACAACAACAACAAAAGGACTTGGTCAAAGAACCAACTGAAACAGTAAAGTTCTCCCCCAAACCATAATCCTCTGCTTCGAAAAACTTTAAAAGGACTCAGAAAATCGGGTGTAGTGGCACACGCCTTTAATCCCGGCACTAGGGAGGCAAAGGCAGGCTGATCTCTGTGACTTCAAGGCCAGCTTATTCTACAGAGCAAGTTCCAGGCCAGCTGGGACTACTGTCTCAAAAATACAAAAAAAAAAAAAAAAAAAAGACAGAAAAATATATAAGACATGTATGGCAAAATGCATGAAGTTGGGTGGGATGAGGGGCATGGAAAGGGAAATGGGTCTAAATTGGACTGAAAAATAATGTATGAGAGCACGAACTGCTCTAGCAGAGGACCCAGGTTCGATTCCCAGCACCCACATGGCGGCTAAGTGCCATCTTTAACGCCAGTTCGAGGGGAATCTGACGCCCTCTTCTGACCTCTGCAGAATTGCATGACATGGGTGCACCAAACTACATGCAGACTCATACACATAAAAATAATAAAAATAAATAAGTAAATAAATAATTAAAAACTATTTTTAAAAAAGAAAAGAAAAGAAACAAGGGTAGTGTTAAAACTAGGGCTAACAAGTGTCAACATTACCTCTAATTCACAAAAGGAAGAGCAGGAAGCAGTTGGCAGAAATGTAAAAGACTGTAAAGAAGGGCTTCTAGACTGGATGGGATATCACACTCTTCTACCTGTATGAGCAGCATCGCCTAGCCACACTCAGGGGGCCGATGTATGGGCCAAGGGGCAAACCTTCACCCCCTCCCCCCACCTCCAACTGAGTTGTGGTACAGACAATACAGTAAGATGGTGGAGTTGTGGTGAGGATGATCCAATGTGTGCAGTGTTAGTGATTCTAGGCTGCACAGCCAATGTAGAGGCAGGAAGCATAGTGAGTGACCAACCAGTCTTCTATATGAATATTTGAGATTAGTAACAGAAACCAAACAAAAAAACAAACACACATGTGAAAGTCACAACAAAATCAACATGGTAAAATTTCCTAATAAATCCACACCCAGCTCTACCAGTCCTATAAAAGATCCCTACAAGGAGATCTCCCTGGAAGGAAACAAAGACACTGATTTTAGAAGAACAATTGTAAACATATTAAAAGAAGTTAAAGAATATAAAGAACAAATAAGATAACTAAGAGGAGAGAATGAAAAACTCAGGACGGATCTAGAAGGAAAGAATGATATACTTTGGAAAGAACTAGAGGGAGAGAAAGATAAACACTGAAAAGAACTAGAGGGAGAGAATGACAAACTCCAGAAGGAAATGGAAACTATGAAAAGATCCCAGGCTGAAATGAAAAAAAGAAACTGACCAGTGAAACAAGAAGCTACAAGTAGAGAATGACAAACTCTGAAAGGAAGCGGAAATACTAAAGAAATCCCCGGGAAGAAATGAAAAATGAAGTTGAACACTCATCCAATCAATAGGAAAAGATGGGAGAAAGCCTCATAAGTAGAATGGATGAAGCAGAAAAAAGATCAGACCTGCAGGATAACATGGAACAACTAAAATGCTCAAGTAAAGATTATGAAAAACTAAAAAGAAGAAAGAAAAAAAAAACCACAAGAGTGGAACAAGGAAATGTGGGATATTATGAAAAGGCCAAACCTCCACATCATAGTGATAGAGGAAAAAAAAAATCCCAAGACAACAGTATTGATCAGATCTTCAACAGGATAATAGAAAAAAAATTCATCAAACTGAATAAATTACAAACCTATATGTATTAGTCACTTTTCTGTTGCTGTGATAAAGCACCATGACCAAGGAACTTATAAAAGGAAGAGTTTATTTGAGTTTACGATTGACGGTTCCAGGGTATTAGAGTCCATTGTGGCGGGAGGCGTGGCGGCTGGATCTGGAGCAGCAAGCCAAGGGTCACATCTCGCAAAAGAGCACAGGAAGCAAAGAGAGACTGTAGACCATGAGGCTGGAGAGATGGCCTAGCGGTTAAGAGCACCGACTGCTCTTGCAGAGGACCTGGGTTCGATCCCCAGCACTCACATGGTGACTGAGAACCGTCTGTAACTCCAATTCCAGGAGAACTCCAGTTCCAGGGGAATCTGAGACCCTCTTCTGACCTCCGTGGCATTGCACGACATGGGTGCACAAACCTACATGCAGACAGTAATTCATACACAAACAAACAAACAAACAAAAAACCCAACTCTCTAAGCCCTGCCCCCAGTGACATACTTTCTCCAGCACAGCCACACACCCCAAGACCTCCAAAAACAGCGCCACCAACTGGAGACAAACGTCTGAATAGCTAGAGCCTATGGGGGACACTCATTCAAACCACCACACTATACAAATACAAGAAGCACACAAAACACCAAATATACAAGATTAGAAAAGAAATTCCCCATGGCATATCATAGTTAAAAAGCTAGATGCTCAAAACAAAGACAAAATACTGAAAGCTACAAAAGAAAAACAACAATTTACATATAAGGAGAAACCCATCAGAATTACAGCTGACCTTTCGATGCCAACTATGAAAGCCAGAAGAAGGTGTATCAAAGTATTCCCAGTGCTAAATGACTTTAGATGCCAACCCAGATTACTATACCCAGCAAAAATGTCAATTATAGTTGAAGGAGAAAGAAAAATATTTCATGACATAAAATTAAAGAATACATGACAATAAAACCAACAATTCAGAAAATCCTTGAAGCAATCCAAAGAACAAAGGAAAGGAGCAGCTATCCCCAAGCAACTAAAGAGAGAAACCAATAAAAGCATAAAAGTGTAAATATAAACCTAAACCAAGAAGTCACACAAAAAATAAGTTGAAAGGAAGCAACAAACATCTCTCAATAATAACCTTAAGTATTAATGGTTTAAACTTCCCAATCAAAAGACTGAAACAGTACAATACACCTAATGGACCTCACAGACATGAACAGAATATTCCACCCAAACACCACAGCATATACTTTCTACTCAGCACCCCATGGAACATCCTCCAAAATTGACCACTGGGAGAATGGATTAGGAAACAAAATCCATCTATTTGCTGACTAAAGAAACCCATCTCAACCTCTAGGACAGACACCAACTTAAAGTGAAAGAGTAGTGCAAAATATTCCAAGAAAATGGTACCAAAAAGCAAGCAAGAGTTTCTATTCTAATATTAGACAAAAGTGACCTCAGAGTAAAGTTAATCACAATAGACAAAGAGGGCCATTACATCCTTATCAAAGGAACAATTAACCAGGAAGACTTCACAATCCTGTTTATGCACCAAACTCCGGTGCACCTAACTTTATAAACACAGTTCTGCAGGACTTCAAGACACAGATTAATCCCAGCACACTAATAGTGGGGGACTTCAATATTCCACTAAGCCCCTTGGATAGATCAACTGAACAAAAAATAAACAGAGAGACTTTGAAACTGAACTATACAATACACCAAATGGATCTCACAGACAAGAACAGAATATTCCACCCAAACACCAGAGAATATACTTTCTACTAAGTGCCCCACAGAACATCCACCAAAATTGACCACATACTGGGGCACAAAAAAATACTCAAGAAATACAAAAGGATTGAAATCATTTCATGCATTCCTCTCAGACTACAGTGCAATTAAGCTCAATATGAACACCAGAATAAGCTACAAGAACACATGGAGACTAAACAACATAATTCTGAATAGTAAATGGGTCGGGGAAGAAATAAAGAACCAAATAAAAGCATTCATGGAGCTAAATGAAAAAGACAATACAGGCTGGAGAGATGACTCAGTGGTTAAGAGCAATGACTGCTCTTGCAGAGGACCTGGGTTTAATTCCCAGCACCCACATGGAGGCTAAAAATCGTCTTTAAGCCCAGTGTGGTGGCACACACTTTTAATCCCAGAACTAGGGAAGCAGAGGCAGGTGGATCTCTATGAGTTCAAGGCCAGCCTGGTCTACAAGGCTAGTTCCAGGCCAGGTGGGGCTACAGGGAGACACTGTCTAAAAAATAAACACCAAAAAAAGGACAATACAACAATACCACACAACAAAACCTGTGGAATATTTTAAAAGCAGTCCTAGGAGGAAAATTTATAGCCCTACTGCCCACATTAAAAAAAAATAATAAGGGAACAAATAAACGATCTAACACTGCAGCTAAAAACACTTGAGAGATAAAACAAATGAACCCTAAACCCAACAGACAGGAAGAAATAACAGAAATCAAAGCAGAAATCAATGAAATAAAAAAAATACAAAAGATTAATGAATCCTAAAGCGGGTTCTTTGAACAGATAAACAAGATAGATACTCTCTAACCCAGTTAACCAAAAGAAAGAAAGAGCAACTCCAAGTCAATAGTACTCATGATGAAAAGGGAAACATCACAACAGATAAAGATCCAGACAATCATAGGCGAAGACTTCAAAACCTATATTCCACTAAATTTGTAAACCTAAGAGAAATGGATGAATATCTGAAATCCTGGGAATCAACAAAGCTTAACCAAGAAGAGTTTGACAGTTTAAACAGACATATAACATTTGAGGAAATTGAAAATGCAAGAAAAACTCTCAACTAAAAAAAGCCCAGGTTCAGATGGTTTCACAGCAGAATTCTATAAAACATTTAGGGAGGTCTTACAACTATTACAACTTAAACTATTCAGAATGACACAAACAGAAGAAAATCTCCCAAATTCCTTCTATGAAGCCAGCATCACTCTAATACCAAAATCAGGCAAAGATTCAACCAAAAAAGAAAACTATAAACCCATCTCAATAATGAACATACTTGCAAAATTTCTCAACAAAATACTTGCAAATTGCATAAAGACCCAGATCAAAAATATCTATCATGATCAAGTTGGATTCATAACAGAGATGCAGGGATGATTGACATATGTAAATCAATAAATATCATAAAACACATAAAGGACTGAAAGACAAAAAAATCAGAGGATCATCTTAATTGATGCTGAAAAAGCCTTTGACAAAATCCAGCATCCCTTCATCTTTTAAAGTTCTAGAGGGAACTGGACTGAAGAGAAATTCCTTAACATGATAAAAGCCATATATAACAAATCCAAAGTCAACATCATCCTAAATGGAGAAAAATTAGAACCATTACCCTTTAAGGTGGGAACCCAGCAAACTGCCCCCTATCCTATTCCTCTTCAAGATAGGGCTTGAAATGCTTGCTAGGTGGCCCTAGCCACCTCTTTTAGAAAAGAGGAAGTCAATCTATCCCTTTTTGCAGATGATATGATAGTTTACCTGAGGGATGCTAAAAACTCAACCATAAAATTTGTAGAGATTATTGAGAGTTTCAGCAAGATGGCAGGATACAAAATTAACCTAGAAAAATCAGTAGCCTTTCTTTACACCAACAACAAGCAACTGGAGAAGGAATATAAGGAAACCTTTCCAATCACAATAGCCTCAAAAATAAATAAAATAAAATAATAAAAAATATAAAATGCTTGAGAAGAAACCTAACCAAAGACACCAAAGATCTTTATAGCAAAAATTTTAAACCTCTGAAGGAGATTGAAGATATCAAAAGATGGAAAAACTTCCCATGCACATGGATTGGAAAAATTAATATAGTAAAAATGTCCATTCTACCCAAATTAATATACAGACTCAATGCAATCCCAATTAAAATCCCCATGAGTTTCTTCACAGACTTGGAAAACAATCCTTATATTCATATGGAAAAACAAAATACTCCCAAATAGCTAAAACAACCCTGACCAAAAAATGCAATACAGGAGGGGATCACCTTACCAGACTTCAAGCTATATTATAGGGCTATAGTCATAAAGACACCCTGGTACTGGCACAAAAACAGATCCATTGACCAATGCTACAAAATTGAAGATCCAAACTTGAGCTCATACAATTCCAGCCACCTCATATTTGACAATGGGGCCATAAGAGCTCACTGGAGGAAAAATAGCATCTTCAGCAAATGGTGCTGGCAAAACTGGATCACCATTTGTAGAACAAATTTAAACCCCTACCTCTCACCCCCCAAAATGGGGAATGCTTTCCCTCATTTGTGGATGTAACACCAAATCCTCCAGTTGAAAGGCAAGCTGACCAATGTTATTGTTATATTTCTTTTTATCTGAAAGCAACTGTGCTGTTATAATGTGACTCTCTTAGTGGGCTCTAGAGTTAACTTACCACTTAATTTCAGACATTGTACTGTATATGCATGGAAGGTATGCATTCATATTTTAGAGTAATATAAAATTAAAGAGAAAAATGTGAATTCCTAAACATAAAAAATGTGATTCATTAGTAGGACTGAAAAGTTATTCCTGGACAAAATGTCAGCCCATGAAAGGAAACAGCCAGAACTGATCAGGGTCCAAAATGACATCTCTAGAGAAAGTAGATTGTTTTGCTTCTCGTCCACCTGTGCCTCTTTCTGAAGCCTTGGGAACAATCCTCGGAAGAGGGGGCGCAGTAGAATGTAAGGGCTGCGATTGGGGTGAATGATGAAACTACAGCAATATAGACTGGACACTTATTTGATCAACTTGAATGTACATACAAACCCCTCCAACTGGATGGTGGGAGCCTTGGACTATGTGGGTTTGGGCACAACTGCTTGCAAATTGGTTTTACATGAAGGATGCATGTACTCACAACTTATTACTTATTGGTAAAAAAATGAAATAAAAGTATAAAAGTGTGATTCATAAATTAAAAAATCAGAAAAAAGATGGAAAAAAAGAAAGGGCTTCTCACACAAACTCTGGATTCCTGGAAGAAGCAGCCACCTCTTAGAGAAGGATCCCAAGAAACCCATCTCCTACCCTCACTATCTGTGCCTCCAAAATCCATGGGATGGGCAATCCATTAGGTAGCAGCATCCTGGGTACTAGAACAGACTGGAGAGAAGAATCACGAATTACAAAAGAATGAATGGAAGCTGTGCAGCACAGCCAATACACCTGAAAACATCACCCATGTGAAGCAATGTGGAAGTACCACAGGACACAGAGTTCATTTCAATTTGGACTCCAAAATGTGCTGGTCTCTAAAATGTGGAATGCTACAAATAGTCTCTGCCATTCTGAACTTGAATCATTTGGCCTCATATTTTTCCATCAATTTCTGAAATAATTGTCTTGTATCACGCATATGGCCTCATGCAGTCATATATGTAAGTCGGTCAACTCATAATCACATGATAACCTCTTCTGATGTCTCCCCCACCCATCATTGCTTTTAGCCTTTTCTCTTTTGTGGCTTTCTACCAGCAATGCTTTCAAGCTCCAAAGCAGTCATGTATCCTTAAATAATGATATGCTGAATTTGGACAAATCATACAGAAAACCATCTTCTCTTAAGAGCCATGATCAAGCAATATGGGTTGCTGCCAAGTCCAAGAAAAGTGAGGTCAGCAGCAAATCACCTCTGCCAGATGAATCCATGTATAAAAGCTCTGCGGTACCGCCTGGAGCGCTGTGAAGCAAACTCACAGAGTTAAATGATACGGGTGGAAATTGCAGGAACTCAGAGGATCCACTGTTTCTCAATTTCACTAGGAGAAAAATGCCTTATTCGGTTAGAAAAAAAAAAAAAAGTAGTGTGTCAGCTATTTTCCAGGGGAAATTCATGCCGGAGCATCCTTTTCTGCCTAAAGAAGACAAGTAGCCTGTAATGATTGTCATTTAAAAATTGTCCACTCAAATCTTAAGCTTCAATGTGGAAGTTTTAAGTTCAGGTAAGTCCTGCTCTGACAGAAATTCACATGCCTCACTCCTCCACAGAATATATTGCATCCACGAAGTGGTTTGTTTTTCTTCTTTGAAATTCCACTATCCCTATCTACAGACTCAGGTCTGCACTGGGTCTGTTGGGTAAGCAGGACAGAGGCCGCGCCTGGGAATGCAGATGAATCATTTTTGCAGGCGCAGAAGCAAACTCTTCTTATTCCCAGCAGCTAATTAAGATAAAGGCTTGCTGGGCATGCAATTTTGCTTCCTTAACATCTTTTATATTGAAGTCACTCAACTTAAGAGCATCCTACATTTTCATCAAAGACACATAAAATACAAATGATAGTTGGTAGAAAGATCACTATGAGTGTTCTGAATAACTTGCTGGGAAATGTTTCAGACTTGAAGGACCTTTTAATAATTCACCAACCAATTCTACTACTTTTAAAGACTAGAGAAGCACAAAGAGAAAAACTGGAATTGCATAGCCCCTCTTGCTATAATTTAAAGATATTTTTGAGCTAAATTTAAACATGTTTAAATGTGGTGGCTTGCTGGGTTTGAGCTAGCATAATGCATGATGCTAATGGTGAAACCCAATTAGTGGCACGCTGTATTTCCGCACTTTACACTTTGCTCCTAGAGGGCCTCCTTATATCACAACACTCTATTTTAAAAGTTCTTTTCATTTAAAAAGCCATGCAAAAGTAATTTAAACTTGGTTTTTAAACAAGTGTCCTTTCCCCTGGTCTCAACAGCCTTGTAGTTGGCATCTCCCTTAGTATATATGTTAATTCCAGATGTGCTACATATGATGCTGGCAAACTCTGTTTCGATTTCAAATGATAACTTTTGGTTTTCATCTTGTTTTCCTTCAGATTTGTATAAGTTCCTGGGGCTGCCATATCAGACTGTCTCATCAAGCATATACCAAGTCCACAGATGGAGTGGTTTAAACAACACAGCTTACTTGTTTGTATTTCTAGAAGGCTGAAGTCAAAGTTTAAGGTGTAAACAGAGCTGGTGTCTTTTGAAGGCTGTGAAGAAGAGTCTGTTCCATTTCTCACTGGAAAAGAAGTGAGAAGTTTGTAGACAGATCACCTAGATCTCTGCTCTTATACAGCATTTATTATCTCTCTATCTCTGTGTTTCTGTCTGTCTCTCTGTATCCAAATTCCTTCTTCCTCTGAGGGGAGCAGTCATGCTGGGTTATATGACCACTCCAGTGCTGTGGTATGACCTCATCCTAACTTAACTACAAACTCCTCCATGGCCCTGGTTCTAAGTCAAGTTACATTCTGAGGCTCTGCGGATAAGGACTTCAACAGATTTGGCAGCCAGTGTGCTATACAATGAACGTGCAACTTCCTGTGATGTTTTCAAATGGTTTTCTGCATCTTAAAATGCAAAATGTGTTTGATAATTAAATTTGGAGATGTTATAACGAGCCTTCTTAACACTCTGCTGGCCCTTATCTTCAGTAGAGCTGTCTCCTCAGGTGCTAATTGTATTTTGTGGGGAAAAAATGAAGTTCTATAATAACAAAAGCAGAATTGCTCTAAAGGGTTATCTAGTAAACAAAAGAAGAGACTGAGAAAAAGATGAAAGGCATGTATGGCAGAATGCATGAGCTCTGGCGGGGAGGGAGCAAGGAAAGGGAATTGTATCTAAACTTGATTAAGAAATGTTGTATGAAATACCCAAAACTTTTATTTAAGTTTTGGGTATTTCATATAACATTTCCTAACCAAGATACTTATAGGAAATAGGAGAAAATTAAAAAAAAAATACTTTCACATTTTTTTCAGCTTGTATGAGCCTGCTCATTCAGGGTAATCTTTTATTAAAAATTGTTTATTTTATTTTTATTCATGCGTATTTGTGTCTGTGTGTATATACACATGTGGGTGCAGGTTCCTGTGTAGACCAGAAGAGAGTAGTGGGTCCCCTGAAACTGGAGTTACAGGGTTTGTGGACTGCCTGACATGGGTGCTTGGAACCGAATTCAAGTCTTCTGCAAAAGCAACAAGACTCCCATTGCAGGAATGGTCCTATGAACACAGCCAGGGAATGATCTGAAGCAGTGATCTCAGCCTCTCCTCACAAGCTACCTGACCTCTTACTTGAAGATTCACAAAGAAAGAACAATCAAAAACTTGTGCAAGAAATGAGAGCCAGTGGCTCAGAACCCTGCAAACATTCCTTCACAGATAAGTGCACATTTCAATATCCTAGCAAGAAACTGTACTCAAATTAGAAATTGAGTCTCCCCTTGCCCCCACCCCACTCCCCATTGGGCCTTGGTTTCTACACTTTCAGTTAGTCAGCTTACACCTGACTTGGTTTAATCTCACCTCGAAGTTTTTCCTTACCCTGTTTCTAAGTTCTCTGTCAGATCTTGTTTCCAAGCTCATCAAGCTCACCTTCCTAAACATGTGAACACTGAGTGATTACACTGAAAGTCTTCACCTGTGAGTATTATTCTTTGCCATTTACATGTCTCTTTCTAGTCCTGGTTTTTACTCCTTTTTTTAACATTTTTTATTTGTTTATTTTTTAAGGGATTCTACAATATAAGAGCACAGTTGATTTCAGATCATATTGACATTGCTCAGTTTGAGATACAATTTAGTAATTGGTGCTAGTATCCACAGATGAGGGATACCATTCATCAATTGTTTATCTGGGACTGCGTTGCTTCACTCAGCACGATGTCTTCTAGCTCCAAACATTTACATGCAAAGCTCGTGATGTCATCTTTCTTTACTGCTGCATAAAACTCCATTGTGTAGATGTATATTTTCTCTATCCACTCATCAGTTGAGGGACACTTGGGTTTGTTCCAGCTCCTTGCTATTGTGAAGAGAGATGAAATAAACATGGCCGTGCATGTATCTCTAAGTAAGATGAGACTTGTAGGTACATACCCTGGAATAGTATGGCTGGGTCAGGTGGCAAGTTCATTCCAAGTATTCCAAGGGTTCTCCACACTACTTTCCATAGTGGTTATAGCAGTTTACATTCCCATCAGCAATGGATGAGTGTTCCTCTTTCCCCACAACCTCTCCAGAACTTGGTATCATTTGTTTTCTTGATCCTAGCCAGTCTTATTGGAGTAAGATGATATCTTAAAGTGGTTTTAATTTGCATTTCCTTAATTATTAGTGATGTTGAGCACTTCTTAAGATGTTTCTCAACCTTCTCTAATTCCTCACTTATGAAGTCTTTATTCAGGTCTTTGCTCCATCTATTGAGTGGGTCATTTGTTTTCTTTTTCCTTTGTTTTTTGAATAGTTTATATATTCTGGAAGTCAATGCTTTGTCAGGTGTATCTGTGGTGAAGGTCTCCTCCCACTCTGTGGGTTTTCTCTTCATTTCCTTGATTTTTTCTTTTGATGTACAGAAGTTTTTGAGTCTCCAAAATTGACCACATACTGGGACACAGAAGAAACCTCCACAAATACAAAAAGATTGAAATAATTTCATACATTCTATCAGACCACAGTGCAATAAAGCTCAACATCAAAACCAGGATAAGCCCTACTGCCTACGAGAACACATGGAGACTAAACAACACACTCTTGAATAGTGAATGGGTCAAGGAAGAGATAAAGAAAGAAATAAAAGCATTCCTGGAACTGAATGACAATGACAATGAAACACAACAAAACCTATGGGATACCTTAAAAGCAGTCCTAAGAGGGAAGTTTATAGCCCTGAGTGCCTACATTAGAAAAACAGAAAGAGAACAAGTGAATGATCTGACACTGCAGCTAAAAGTATTTGAGAGACAACAACAGATGAACCCTAAATACAACAGACAGGAAGAAATAACAAAAATCAGAGCAGAAATCAATGAAATAGAAACAAACAAACAAACAAAAAACAATACAAAAAAAATCAATGAATCCAAAAGTTGGTTCTTTGAAAGAATAAACAACATAGACAGACCTCTAACCCAGTTAACCAAAAGAAAGAAGGAACAACTCCAAATCAATACAATCCCTGATGAAAAGGGAAATATCACATGGACAAGGAAAAGATCCAGAAAATCATATGGAATACTTCAAAAACCTACACTCTACAAAGTTTGAAAACCTAGAAGAAATGGATGAATATCTGAAATCCTGGGAATCACCAAAGCTCAACCAAGAAGAGATCGACAGCTTAAACAGACCCATAATACATGAAGAAATTAAAGATGTAATAAGAAACCTCCCAACTAAAAAAGGCCCAGGCCCAGACAGTTTCACAACAGAATTCTATAAAACATTTCAAAAAGACCTACAACCATTATTACTGAAATTGTTTAGAAGGATACAAACAGAGGGAATTTTCCCAAATTCCTTCAATGAAGCCAGCATCACTCTATTACCAAAACCAGGCAAAGATACTACTAATAAGGAGAATTATAGACCCATCTCCCTAATGAACACAGATGCCAAAATTCTAAAGAGGATACTGGCAAATCTCATACAGACCCACATTGAGATCATCCATCATGACCAAGTTGGATTCATACCAGAGACACAGGGATGGTTCAACATACGAAAATCAATAAACATCATCAAACACATAAATGGAATTAAAGACAAAAACCACACCATCATCTCAATTGATGCTGAAAAGCCTTGGACAAAATCTAGCACCCTTTCATGCTTAAATCCTACAGGGAACTAGATTGGAGGGATCATTCCTCAATGTAATCAAAGCCATATACAGGAAACCCACAGCCAATATCATCCTAAATGGGGAAATGACAGAAACATTCCCTTTAAAGGTAGAAACTCAGCAAGGCTTCCCCCTGTCACCACTCCTCTTCAATATAGTGTTTGAAACACTTGCTAAGGCAATAAGGCAAGAAAAGGAAATTAAAGGAGTACTAATTGGAAAAGAGGAAGTCAAGCTATCCCTATTTGCTGATGATATGATTGTTTACTTAAGGGATGCTAACAACTCCACGAGAAACCTCCTAGAAACGATTAACAGCTTCAGCAAAGTGGCAGGATACAAAATTAACCTAAAAAAAATCAATGGCCTTTCTTTACACCAACAACAAGCAACTGGAGAAAGAATTCAAAGAGACCTTCCCACTCACTATAGCTTCAAAAAGAATAAAATACCTAGGAGCAAACCTAACCAAGTACACCAAAGATCTCTACAACAAAAATTTTAAATCTTTAAAGAAAGAAACTGAAGAAGACATCAGAAGATGGAAAAACCTCCCATGCTTATGGATTGGGAAAATTAACATTGTAAAAATGTCCATTCTACCCAAACTCTTGTATAGATTTAACGCAATTCCAATCAAAATCCCCAAGAGTTTCTTCACAGGCTTGGAAAAAAAAGTCCTTAAATTCATTTGGAAAAACAAAAGACCCTAAATAGCCAAAACAACCCTGACTGAAAAGAGCTACACAGGGGGCATCTCTATACCAGACTTCAAGCTATACTACAGGCCTATAATCATAAGAACAGCCTGGTACTGGCACAAAAACAGACCTGTTGTCCAATGGAACATAACTGAAGATCCAAACCTGATCACATACAATTTCAGCCATCTCATATTTGACAAGGGGGCCAAGAAGACACCATGGAGAAAAGATAGCATCTTCAGCAAGTGGTGCTGGCAAAACTTGATCACCACTTGTAGAAGAATGAAATTAAACCTCTACCTCTCGCCCTGTACAAAAGTCAACTCCAGACGGATCAGATCTCAACATGAAACCCCAAACTCTGAAGGAAATAGAAGAAAAAGTCAGTAGCAGACTACAAGACATAGGCGTAGGAAAAGACTTCCCAAATCAGACAGCAACTGTGCAAGAATTAAGGTTGACAATTGACAAATGGGACCTCATTAAACTCAAAAGCTTCTGTACACACCCACCTTTTATACAAGCTAGGAGGACAACTCTGCCCCCACAGCCACACAAGACAATTGAATCAAACCAAACAATCCACCTGGCTGAAGCACCCAGCCCCTACTTGTGCTTCAGGTGGTCTTGGGAAATTCCGATTTCAAATCTCCTTTTTACTCCTTTTTTAATTTTTTTAAATTTTTTAATAACAGGCAATGAGTAATGAGTACAGGCATCCTTCATGTAAAATCAATTTACAAGTAGCTATGCCCAGACTTATACAGCCCGAGTCCCCCATTGCCCAGCTGGGGGAGCTTGTGTGTACTATCATGTTGATCAAATAAGTGTCCAGTCTATGTTTCTGTAGTTTCGTAGTTGACTCCAATCGCCTTTACATTCTACCATGCCCCATTTTTCGCAGATTGTTCCCTAGGCTTTAGAAAAGGGACACAAGTGGGGGAGAAGCAAAGCAGAGATCTTTACTCCTTTTGATGGGCTACGATTATCTTCTTTGCAAGTTTTGCTTGTCCAGTAATTTTGGAGATAGTGAATTTATGTTATTGAGTGCTCAATCTTTTTCAGTTTTCCTTTAAAAATGTTATAGTTTGTTATTAATTTAATTACAGTGCCTTGATTTTTTCATAGCTAATTTTTCATTGGATTTTTAATGTTTAAAATAAAATGTAACAATTGCATATATTTATGGAGTACAGTGTAATGCTTCAACACAAATGTAGAAAATGGATCAGTCTCATTTGAGTAATTACCTTGTCTATCATCTCAAACATTTATCGTTTCTTTGTGGTGAGAACATTCATAATATACTCTTGTAGTTCTTCAGAAATAAAAAAAAATAATTTGTTGCTAATTATAGTTGCCCTGGGATAAAAATACTAGAAATTACCATTGCTATCTGTAACCTTATTACTGCTGTTCAGCCTGGAGCCAGACAGTTCTTAAGCCTTGTTATGGTGGGTCTAAATAGTGACATGAGCCTCAGCCATATTACTCAGCCATTGCCTTTTCTTCCTCCTCATGGATGTTCTAAGTGTTCAGCACTCACCTTTGCTCTGTGCGATTGAAGCTTTAAATATATTCTTGCCATTTTTATTGAGGTCTTGAGATTGCTCAGAAAACATCTTCCTGGCCTTTCTTCTCCCAATCTTTTGACATGACATATGCTGCACATTTTGGCATTCACCAACAGAATCAACCTATGTAGATATTTACAGCTCTTTCACTGGCAATTTTCTTTTCTTAGAATTCTTTGCAAATTGCAGTTGTCTTATTATTCCACAGCTAGGGAGATCCTCAAATGAGGCAGAAGATTGTGTTAGTTGCTTTCTCCTTGCTGTGGCAGAATGCCTGAGAGAAGCAACTGAAAAAGAAGAAGGCCAAGAGAGAAGAGAAAGTATAAAGCTGGGTTATAAAATGTCATGATCTACCAACAGTGACCCAATTGCTCCAGCAAAGCTCCATTTCCTAAAGGTGCCACAACCTTCCAAACAGCACCACCAGCTGGGCATGAAGTGTCCAAACACCTGAGCTTGTGGGGATGCATTTCTCACTCCAACCACAGCACCTGGGAAGCTGCTTTCCTTTAGGCATCCAGACCATTCCTTGAATTCCTCACTTCCCCCAGTTTCTTAGATCACATTTCTATGTGATCTGTTTTCTAATATCTGAAAGTCATTATGATAATGCCCAGCATCCACTGATGGTGATGAGAGGAAAAGTCTGGATCTCTAACATTACTTACTGAATATTTTGATATATTATTAGTAGACTTTTTCTTTTATGCTTTTTTGCCATTTTGTCCTATTTATATCAAAATCATGAAGATAGAGCTTAGTGTTTTCTGCTAGTGGCTATATTATTTACTTTTTAAAATTATATTTGTCACTTACCTGGAAAATATTTTGCCTTGTACTAAGATAAAGGGTCAATGTTTCCTTGATGTGAATATCACGGTGGCATATGGCTGTATAATATTCTCCTTTTATTCATGAACTTCTAACTGCCATAATCCAAATAATATGATTGTACAGATTTCATTTTATTTCAGGACCATAACTTGTCTTTCAGCTTTGTATTGTCTTAATTTTCATGATTGCTGTATCTATTCTTGGTACTTCTACCTTTCAGTGTATTTTAAAATTCAACTTGTTGATTTCTGAAGTGAACAAAAAGATAAATTCTAATATTACTTTCTTGTAATCTCATTGGATCTAAGAATGGTGTGAAAACAATTTAATATTTTCAATAATGAGGTTTTTGCTGTTATAAAATATATGTCCATATTTATAAAGCTTATTTAATTTCTGTCCATTGGTTCTTGGATTTCAGTAAAGAGGTTTTGGACAATATTATTTAAATTTAATGCCTAAGTCAGACATAATGGTACACATTTGTAAGCCAGACCAGGGCTTAGGATGTTGAAGTAGAGGCTCATGTGTTTTTGAAGACCAATGTGGGCTACATAGTAACCTCTAGGCCAGGCAGACATACACAGCAGGACCTTGTCTCAAAAAAGAAAAAAAAAAAAAAAAAGAAAAAAAAATTGTTGCTAAGTATCTGATTTTTTCAATACTATTGTACCTGGTCATATGTATCTTTTCTTTCTATCCATTGTTTCTGATATATTATCAACTGTATTTTTGTTTATGATTTTATTATGAAATACCGTTATTCAAGTCAATCAAAAGTTAGCTGAAATTCCTTCTGGATGGATGTAAACAACATCCAACCCCTCCTCCCTTGGTCCTAATTAACAAACTGAGGTATAATTTCACCAAACAGCTATCTGGTAAAACAGTGAGTTTCTTAGGCTTCCTTCTGAGTCGTGGTGAGGGTTTGCTTACAGAAGTGTGTACGTTCCCTTATGGCCACACTGGAAAGTCTTTATCCAAGCATGGATGGAGGCTTTGTCACAGCTGCATAAAATGACAAGAGAGGTTCACCTAGGCTTCCTCTGACTACAGGTATACTTTTAGTCCTTCCTCCAGACCACCTGCAGCTAGGGCCTACTGACTGATTGGGAGGTGTGACTGAACTCTCAGAAGAGAGTCCCATGACTCTCCCTGCCCCTTTTCCTTGAGGCGCATGTGACAGTCAACAAACTCAGCTGTGATGATCCCAGCCAAGTAGATGCAACCAAGCAACTGGTGCTTTTTTCCCCTTAATTTTTAGACTTTACCATTTTTGTTTCATTTCATTGACTAGAAACTTAATTAATAACTGACTAAACAAGGTGAGCCTTATTACCTGGTTTTTATCTTGGACAGAGGTCCTGCAGAATTTTACCTGTAGGCTCTTTACTGATGTCCTTTGTCAGATTAAGGATGCTTCATGACAGGGAGAGCTCGGTAGTGGAGCACATGACTGCAGATTAAGGACATTCTTTTTTTCTCGCTTGATACTTTGGAATGTTTTAGGATATTCCAAACATGTATGCAATACCTTTGATCATATCTACTTTCCATTTCCCCTCTTCCAATCTCCCCACAAGCCCTTTCACATCTCCCTCCCAGGTGTATGTCCTCCTTAATTAATTTATGTCTTTAACCCACTAAGTCCAATTATAATTCCTTAGATGTGCATTGGCTGTGTGATTATCCTCTGGGGCAACCTATTAGTGGCCACACTCCCAAAGAAAAGTGGCTCTTCCTCCCCCAGCACCATCAATTCTGAATAGCTCCTCAGCTAGGGGAGGCCTTTGGAGCCTCTCCTCCCTCCATGTTTGAATTTTGAACTGGCTTGATCTTCCATAGCATACCACGGCTAATATAGGTTCCTGTACATAACAGCCATCTCATGTCCATAAGGTAGCATTTTACAGCCCGCCCTCCCCTCCTCTGATTTTTACATTCTTTCTGCCCCCCTTCTGTGAAGCTCCATTAGCTTTGGAAATGAGCTTGTTATTGACGTCCATCTACAGCCAAGAACTGATAGTCATTTATTCTAAGCACTTTTGAACAGTGTTGACTGTATTCACAAACCTACTGTAATAAAAAGCTTCTCTGGGGTTGGAAAAACTTCTCAGTGTGATTAAGAGCACTGGCTATTCTTAGAGGCCCACCCACATGCTAGATCACAGCTGTTGGTAACCCCAGTTTAAGGGGCTCTGAAGTCCTCTTCTGTCCTCCACGGGTATTTCAGGCACGTGGTATACTTACATGCAGGCAAAACATTCATGCATTAGCCTAAATTTGCTTCTCTGTTGCTGTGATAAAATGCTGACAAAATGCATCTTGGGCAAGGAAGGGCTTCATTTGCCTTACAGATTCCAGTCTGTCATCAAAAGAAGCAAGAAGTCCCAAGGCAGGAACCTGGAGGTAGGAAATCTTCAGAGACCTTGGAGGAATGGTGGTTTGTTCCTCTGGCTTGTGCTCACCCTGCATTTTTATCCAAGTCAGAACTGCTTGCCTGAGAGTGGCAGCATTCAAAGTGGGCTGGGCCCTCCCCATCACTCAACAATGAAGAAAATGGCTCACAGACATGCCTACAGGCTAACCCGATAGAGGAAATTCCCCAACCATGTTTCTCTCTTCCTAGATGTGTCAAGTTAACAAATGAAACTATTAAGCCCACACACATAAAAATCAATATAAAAAAAAGCATAAATAAAAAGGATTCTCTGCACGGGTTCAAAAGCACTATAAATCTATGGAGATATATATATATATTTGGAAGGCAGTTCTACAACATGACCATTTAGCAAGGCAACAGCAATAAGTTCTCTCCTAAATCTATAACTTCATTAGCCATGGGTTTTGGTGATGAAAAAAATTTAATTGGTTTTAATAATAAATGATTATTGACTATAACCATATATTTCTCTGCATTAGTCAATACAATCATATGTCTTTTATTCTTTTTAAAAAATATTTTATTATTTTCATTTATGTGTATGAGAGTATTGCCTGCACGCATGTAAGTGCACCTGTGCCATGCAATGCCTGAGGAAGTACAAAGAGGACGTAAGATCTCCTGGAATTGGAGTTTCAGATAGTTGTTAGCCACCATGTGGGTGCTGGGAATCGAACCCAGCTCCTCTGCAAGAATAGCCATTGCTCTTACCCATTGAGCCATCTCTCCAGCCCCGTGACTTTTATTCTTTAGTTGATTAATATAGTAAATTATGTTGATCATTTAAAAAAAAAACAGACTTACTTGACTGGAATTAGCTCTCCTTGGCCTCACAGATAAAACTTTATAATTTTTTTAACACATCTCAAGTGAATTGATTATGAATGTGTCCAATTTTTTTGAAATTTTTGACAGAAAGTGTTTATGAATATGACAAATTCCTCTCAGAGGGAGATTTTTGTCAAGGAGATGCTATGTGATAACTGTTGAATTGCAGAAAATCAATGCATTTTCTGGTAACAATATATAGACTGTGAGATTATTTACAGCACATTTGGCTTCTCCTAAATTTGATCACTTTTTAGTTGCTAGGATGTTAGTGGAGACTCATTTAATTTTAGTGCTGTCTGTCGGGAAATTCCCAGGGAATTTTATCAAGAATAGCAGTTACTTCCAAAAGATACATTATATGAGGCCCTAAAATTCTTGCAAATTTAAGGTTTTGGTGGATTTGTTTTGGGCATACTTTGGATTGAACCCTGAGCATTACACATGCCAGATAAGCTCTCTACCAACTGGCAAGTGCCATGCAAACTGAGCTAATGTCCCTAGCATCACAAAAACGTGTTTTAATGTGAGATAACATGTTTTATGTGTAAAAACTTCATGAAACACTGAAATCTGGCTAAGATTTTATTCAGTTTTAGCAACAATAACTATTAATGAAAGCTGAACAGAATAGTGGTAGAAAGAGCAAAGGTCTTTCTTTCTGGTATGGCAATTTCTATCCATTGGCATATAACCATTGATCCATCATCAATAGTTCTAGTTATCTAACATGGAGGGATAATCATGTATGGTCACATATGTAAGTAACTTAAGCTTTTCATTGAGTTATAGTTTGGAATTCATGCAGGATAACCCATGAAATTATCTTCATTTTCATAAGAAAATGATGATGCTGAGACATATGGTAGAGTGAGATGATGACAGCTTATTTGCATATTATTGCTCACATTTTATCAAAATGTTGATAAAATTTTCCATTTTATGGCTAAATAAGATAACAATAGCACTACACTCATATTACCTTTGCTTTTTAAACTTGTAAATAAATACTTCATAATATTTATGATACATCATTTCTGTTTATAGTCTAGAAATGTATTTAATATGTGAAATAATGATATATCTTTAAATAAATGAAAATTTGTTTTTTAAAAATACATGAGATAACTAAAGGGAGAAAGAGAATGACTTTCAATGATTATCACCAGGAGCATGATAATATAGCTAAGATCCATCAATAAGCTAAATAATTCTTGACCGCCATTCAAATGACATTTTAGAATTTTTTAGGGACATGGGAAAATAATAATATGCTGTTAAGTCAAGTGATCAACCATGGAAATGATTTTCTGGGCATGCCTTCTGTTACAATTGGGAATTTTACTTAACCTTATAACCAAAGTTAATCTATTTTGAAATGATTTAACATTATCTACTCAATCTGTCTTCCCACAGTGTAATCAGTGTATTTAAATCTACTACCATTTTGGAAAACAGTGTAAACTAATTAGATCTTGGGTTCCTATTATAAACAACTTTTACAGTCTAAGCTAAATAAACAGCTTTAATTTTAGATGCTGTTCCTCAGTTTCTCCCTTATGAGCCTTTCTTGATCCTGGCCAAGAACACCCTGTGTGTGTGTGTGTGTGTGTGTGTGTGTGTGTGTGTGTGTGTGTTGTGAAAATATCATTGCTGAAAGTAGTGACTTTGGAAGCAACAGCATATCCCCAGTTTGTGATGGGTTAGAACAGTATTAGATTGTTCTAGGTAGTAGGGGTCAGAAAGGGAAATTCTTCCTTGATATAAAAAGGCTCTGAGTGAATCCCTTTCCCTTCCCATTATGCTAGATGCAGTGCTTGTTAAAAGAACAGTTTTCTGAGAGAGAAATTAGAATGAACAGTTCTGAGAACAGACTGAGCTCAGTCTTGGTTTAAATGATTCCAAGAGAGGATGGAGAGATGGCTCAGTGGTTAAGAGCACCGACTGCTCTTTCAGAGGACCTGGGTTCAATTCCCAGCACTCACATGGCTGTTAAGAACCATCTTTGGGAGATCTCTCAAGACCACCTGAAGCACAGCTCTCTTCACAAGAGCAAGGAGCTGGCACCCACCCAAATGTCCCTCAACTGACGAGTGGATTGAGTAAATGTGGTACATCTACACAATGGAGTTCTATGCAGCAGTAAAGAAAGATGACTTCATGAGCTTTGCAGGAAAATGGCTGGAGCTAGAAGATATCATGCTGAGTGAAGTAATGCAGTCCCAGAAAAACAAACAACGAAAGGTATCCCTCATCTGTGGATACTAGTGCCAGTTACCTACTTGTAAGTATTTTTTGTGCATGGTCCCTAGAGCTTTTGTCCAAGTAGTTGGGAGTGAGGCATATTGGAAGAAACAACAACAACCACAACAGAAAGGACTGCATCAAAAAACTGACTGAAACAGTGAACTTCTGCTCAAAACAGTCAACTTCCACATGGAGAATTTTGAGAAAGACTGAGAAAGAGATGAAAAGCATGTTTGGCAGAATGCATGAGCTCTGGTGGGGTGGGGGGATAGGGTGGGGGACATGGGTCTAGATTTGATTAGTAACATAATCCTGTACAAAAATATATATACATAATAAAAAAGCATCAAAAAAAGGAACATGGAGTATAATAATAAAAAAAGAACCATCTTTAGCTCCAGTTCCACGGGAATCCAATGTCCTCTTCTGACCTCCTCAGCATTGCACGACATGGGTGCACCAACCTTCATGCAGACAGTACACTCATGCTCATAAAAAATTTAAAAAAATTAAATGATTTCAAGAATCAAGCTGTGTTTGTTCAGGTACCATAGCATTGTAGGATCCACCACTATCAAGAAAAAAAATTTTTAATACATATATTCTCAATAAAAATGTATATATGAGGGTAGAGAATGCTGGCTCAGCAGGAACAAAGTCTTGAGTCTCATGACTGCTGCTCCTTGACACTGCATAAACTGAGTGTGGTAGCACATGATCTCAGCATTTGGGATATGGAAGGAGGAGGATCAGTATATACAGTTTAGGCCAGTTTGAGCTAAAAAATTAAAACAGAAAGAACAACAAAAGTGAATATACAAATAATACACATAACATCTTGTTTATAAAAATTATATGCACATCAGGGCTGGAGAGATGGTTCAGTGTTTAAGAACACTGGCTGCTGTTACAGTGGACCAGGGTTCAGTTATCAGCTCCCACTTCCTGTAACTCCAGGTGTATCTGATGCCCTCTTCTGGCCTCTTCAGGCATTGCACAACATGGGAAAAAGTAATACATATAAAATAAATATAATAAATAATTTTTAATTTCATGCATTTTAGTGATTTCTTAGTAGGTAATTTATATTGTTTATCTGTCTTTAGTATGTTTTGTCTTCTATAAGATATTTTGTCTTTATAGTAAATCTTGTTATAATATTTTGTTATAGTTATATACAATTCCATTGTCCCTATATTGTGTTATAAAAGCTTATAAAAGCCTATTAAAAAGCAGCTTTCCTCTGTGGGAAGCAATTTCTTAGCACACTTTACTGAATGTTTATTAAAAGGCCAAGAGTAGTACTCCAATTTAACTTCCGTCTTATTTTCTACTCTGCCATGCTGAAACTGCCACATTAGTGTGCTTTTATTCTGAGCACGCTTGCCACAAGTAGAGCCCATTATTTTCCTATAGCCCATGGCATCCTTTGTGCAAATCGCTTGTCAAGTAGCCCACCGAATGCAATTTATCCAGTCCTCTTAACACTTACTAGAGGTTCTGAAATTATTGAGGAACTGACCAGCTCCTGCATTTTTTTTTTCCACAGGAATGGTCTGGTTCTACATCAAGCATTGGAACTTGCTTATACAACGGATCAAGCATCAGAACATGGTGACCTAAGTGGCAACTAGTGAATTATGTTGACAACCCTACAAATAGGGTATAAAAAAAAGACAAGCATGTGCTTCAGGCAGTCAAACTTCTATGATACAGAAGTCAGCTTCCCTTCTGCAAGTCACAGGTTCCATAAAAGTGAGATATTAAGACCAGGTGCTGGAATTATCACTTTTTTTTTTTTTCATTTGAGAGAGACTATGATTTTTTTTTGAAAGTTGTCGTGTATTTATTTATTCCTTAAGGAATTGCTTGAAGGCTCTTCCTTTGCAAGCCCAAACAAGCGTCTTTCGTTCTGCCCTTGTGCTCCACACTGGGTGGGGTCTACTCTTCCCGTGGTCATGAAATGACATCTGGTAAGCACCACGTGCAGTCTTGATCTTCCTGTACAGGATGTTTCAGCAGTCCCCATCTGGCACTGAAGGTTTGGAGGGTTCTTGGAGAGACATGAGTCTTTAGTCCATATTGGAAAGTTGAAAAGATGTGTTTCATTGTCTTTGGAGGATGGCAAATGCAGTGGGAAGCATGGGGTAGCTGCACTTGCCAGTAAGAATTGAGGACTGGCAAAATAACAGTGCTTTTTTTATTATTTTTTACACATTTCACTATTTTTTCACTTTTTCTTAATCATTTTATTCTTTTATCTTTCATGTTTGCTGATGGGTCGTGTTGGCCTTTATATTTTCTATTTTTGGGGGGTTTCTTTTCAATACAGGGTCTCCCTGTAGCCTTGTAGCTCCAATTGTTCTGGGAATCGCTCTGCAGACAGGCTGTCCTTGAACTCACAAAGATCTGCCTGCCTCTGCCTTGCCTTTAATTTTATCTTTTCTAATCTAACTTCTTATCTCGAGTTTTATTATTGACAGGTAATAAAGATATTAATTAAAGAAGAATTCTGATCCTTTTTCTAATCTCTCATCTCCTGTTAGCCTTTTATCTTATCTTTTGCCCTCTTATCATTTTTGTCTTAGCCATATCCCTTTATTATAGTATATTACCTTTTATCTTAGCCAATGCATCTTTTCTTATCTGTTTATGATTTCATTCTCATCTCTTTCTTCTTTCAGTTTTTTATGATATATTGTTTCATCCCACCTTTTATCCTATTTTCATTTTTCCTTAGTATCTTTTCTTATGGTATATTTTATATTACATCTTCTTTTCTTTTATGTCCTCTTGAGGTTTTTTGTTTGTTTGTTTGTTTGTTTGTTTGCTTGGTTTTTGGTAGTTTTTGTTTTTTGTTTTTGTTTTTAAGACATGGGCTCCCTATAGCCCCAGCTGGCCTGGAACTCACTCTGCAAGAGCATTCAGTGCTCTTAAATGCTGAGCCATCTCTCCATCCCTTATCTCGAGTTTTTAATCTTATACTTAGTATTGATTAATTCTCATGAATCTCCATGGTTACATACTGCTAGTCCCCATTTTGCTCACTTTCTATTAATTTTCCCCTCCTTTTTCCCCTTTTGATCTTACATATCATCTTATCCATTATTACTGTTTAGTTATGTTATCTTTTTTTTTTTTTTTTTTTGTATTTTTGAGGCAGGGACTACCCTAGCTGACACAGAACTGGCTATATAAACCAGACTGGCCTCAAACTAGCTATGTAGACCAGGCTGGCCTTTGAACTCACAGAGGTGCCCTCCTACCTCTGCCTCCCAAGTGCTAGGATTAAAGGCATGCTCCTTTAATCTATCTATTATTGTCCTTTTCTCTTATTAATTTATTGGACCTCGCATCTGTGTTTTCTTTTATCTTGCTTGTTTGTTTGTTTTGAGTTTTCACATAAATTTATTTTTAATTTTTTAACAAATCTAGACCGATGTTCCCACCCATTCCCCCACCCACAAGAGCTCATCATTCTGCCAAACATGCTTTTCACTCTTTCTCAGTTCTTTCTCAATATTCTCCAGAGGAAGTTGACTGTTTTGAGCAGAAGTTCACTGTTTCAGTCAGTCTTTGATGCAGTCCTTTCTGTTGTTGTTGTTGTTGGTTGTTGTGTTGTTGTTTTCCAATATGCAATTACACCCAACTGCTTTGAACAAAAGCTCTGGGGGACCTACACAACAAATACTTACAACTGGGTAATTGGCCCTAGCATCCATTAGATGAGGGATACCATTCGTAATTTGTTTTTCTGCGGACTGTGTTACTCACTCAGCATGATGTCCTTCTATCCAGCCATTTTCCTCAAAGCTCGTGATGTCATCTTTTCTTTACCTGCTTGCCATAGAACTCCATTGTGTAGATGTTACCACATTTTCACTATCCACTCGTCAGTTGAGGGGGCATTCTGGGTTGGTTTCCAGCTCCTTGTCTATTGTGAAGAGAGCTGCAATAAACCTGGCCGTGCATGTATATTTCTGTGGTGGTTGTGAGCTTCGACGGGTACCATTGCCCAGGAGTGGTTTATGGCTGGGTCGGGTTGGCAAGTTTCATTCAAGACTTCAAGGTTCTCCACACTGCCTTTCCATAGTGGGCTGGTACAGGTTTATATTCCCACCAGCAGGGATGAGTGTTTTCCCCTTTCCCCACATAACTTTCCAGCACTTGGTATCATTGTTTTCTTGATCCTAGCCAGTTTATTGGAGTAAGATGATATTCTTAAAGTGCTTTTGACTTCATTTCCTTAATGATTATGATGTTGAACACTTCTTGCAGCGTGTTTTCTCAGACATCTCTAAATTCCTCACTTGTGAAGTCTCTGTTCGATCCTTTGCTCCATCTATTGAGTGGGTCATGTTTTCTTTTTTCTTTTGGTTTTAGAGTTTATATTATTCTGGAAATCAAATGCTTTGTCAGATATGCTATCTGCAGTGAAGGTTTTCCTCCCACTCTGTGGGCGATTTCTCTTTCACTTCCTTGATGTTTCTTTTGATGTACAGAAGCTTTTGAGCTTTTTAATGAGGTTTCCCATTTTGTCAATTGTTGACCTTAATTTCTTGTGCAAGCTGCTGTCTGATTTAGGAAGTCTTTTCCTAGGACTATGTCTTGTGAGTCTGCTGCCAAATTTTTCTTCTATTGCCTCAGAGTTTGGGGTTTCACGTTGACGGCTTTGATCGATTTGGAGTTCACTTTTGTACAAGGCGAGAGGTAGGGTTTAATTTCATTCTTCTACAAGTGGTGATCCAGTTTTGCCAACACCACTTGCGAAGATGCGGTACTTTTCTCCATTGTGGCTTCTTGGACCCTTTGTCAAATATAAGATGGCTGAAATTGTCTTTTGCCAGTTTGGACCTTTGGTTTTGTCCATTGGTCAATGGGTCTATTTTTTGTACTAGGTACCAGGCTGTTTTTATGAACTATAGCCCTGTAGTATAGTTGAAAATCTGTTATAGAGATCCCCCCCCGTATAGCTCTTTTTCACTCGGGTATCTTGTTTTGGCTTTTCAGGGTCTTTGTTTTTCCAAATGAATTTAAGACACGATTTGTTTCAAGCCTGTGAAGACATCTCTTGGGGATTTGATTGGGATTGCATTAAATCTATACAAGAGTTCAGTAAAATGGACATTCATATGTTAATTTTCCCAATCCCATGAGCATGGAAGGTTTTCCCATCTTTTGATGGTATCTTCTTCAATTTCTTTCTTTAAAGGTTTAAAATTTTTGTTGTAGAGATCTTTGGTGTCTTTGGTTAGGTTTGTTCCTAGGTATTTTATTGTTTTTGAGGCTATTGTGAGTGGGAAGGTCTCTTTGAATTCTTTCTCCAGTTGCTTGTTGTTGTTGTAAAGAAAGGCCATTGATTTTTTAATGTTAATTTTGTATCCTGCCACTTTGCTGAAGCTGTTAATCATTTCTAGGAGGTTTCTGGTGGAGTTTTTAGCATCCCTTAAGTAAACAATCATATCATCAGCAAATAGGGATAGTTTAACTCCCTCTTTTCCAGACTGATTTTTAAACCATTTCTAAATTTTTCTCACCTTAATGCTTCTTATTATCCAGGCAGACACTATTCAGACTCTTGTTCTCTAAATTTTTGCCAGTTGGGAACTTCTGTGTTCATGACCTTTTGCTGCATGCAGCTTCCTTGTTTATGAGAGTTGAGAGATGTGCTAGCATTCTTTCTTCCCCTTGTTCTACTAAAGGCTTCATTGTAGAGTTTTCACTTAAGGTTGGGCATCTCCCAGACACTCATTCCCTAGGACCAGTTGTAGAACTCTGTAATTGTCTCCATTTGTTGCAAAAAGAAGATTCTTTGATGCATGGTGACTGCTATAATTCTCTGTAAATATAAGGGCCAATATTTAGCATAGAAATTAAATTTATCTAGAGATGTGACAGACATAGGGATTTCTCTAGGATCTATGACCTCTCCAGCCATGTTTCTTTGGCTATGTTTACAAAGCCACCCATGAGTTCCCATGCATTGAGAGGGCTTTAAGTCCTATTAGATAGCCACATGAGTTCTGTCCCATTGAGTAGGCTTTAGGTCCAATTAGATAGTTTTGATTACTCCCGAGATAAAGTGTCACTACTGTACCAGTAGTGTGGTCATTGCTGTGCTTATTAGATCTAGAGCTGGGGTTGGACTATTGATTTATTTTCTCCAGCAGATTGCATAGTATCTTACAAAACCATCAGAGCTAGTCTGGAATCTGCAGTCATGATAATATTAAAGTTTTCACTATGGTTTATAATATTTTCTCAAATATGTTAAAATAAAAACATTAATTGCTTAATGAATTTTAATACCTATCTACTTTTAATGCTTTGTGTTTATTTCAAATTTTATTTGTGTAAAAAAATAATTCCACTTTGATTCATTTTTTTCATGAATGACAAGCATGCCAGTTTTATAATTGCTCTAGTTTGCTGTTTGTTACTGTGAGTAAACACTTAACCAAATCAACTTGGAGAAAAAAGTACTCCACTCACTTTCTTCTTTTTTTTTTTTTAATTTTTATTTATTTATTTATTTTTATGTGTATGAATGTATTGTCTGCATGCAGGTCTGCGCACCCGTGTCGTGCGATGCCGCGGAGGTCAGAAGACGGTCTCGGATTCCCCTGGAACTGGAGTTCTCCTGGAACCGGAGTCACAGACGGTTCTTAGCCGCCATGTGGGTGCTGGGGATCGAACCCGGGTCCTCTGCAAGAGCGGTCGTCGCTCTTAACCGCTAGGCCATCCCTCCAGCCCCTCACTTTCTTCTTTTATTCAGTCATAGACCATCTTTGAGGGAAGTCGGACAGGAACTCAGGACAGGAACCAGGAGATGAGAACTGAAGCAGAGATCACAAAAGGATGCTGTTTATTAGATTGTTTCCTCCTGGCTTTCTCACTTACTTTTCTTATACAGTCACCTGTCTAAGGTTGTTAATTGCCCACAATGGGCTGGGCTTTCCTCCTTCAATTAGCAATCCAGAAATTCCCCACAGATATGTCCATAGGCCAGTCCAATGGAGGCAACTCCATAAAAGTGGCTTCCTTTTCTCAGGTAAACTACTTTGGGTCAAGATCACAAAAACAGACTAATACAATGATAAATATTAAAATTTGCTTCTGGGACTGACAAGATGGTTCAGTGGATAAAAATGCTTGCTCTTATAGCCTCATGACCTGAGTTTGCTTTCTGGATCCCACAATGGAAGGAGAAAACTCTGGCACCAACTCACATTCACAGACACATAAATAGTAATTATTATTAAAATAAAAACTGTTAAGCTAGCTATAAGTATGCATTACAATAAAATGAGGTTATCTATGATAAAACCTGCTTCTCAACCCAAGTCTCCCTCAACTGATGAGTAGATAAAGAAAATGTTGTACATCTACACAATGGAGTTGTATGCAGTGGTGAAGAAAGAAGACATCATGAAATTTGCAAGTAAATGGGTGGAACTAGAAGCCATTAGGCTTAATGAAATAACTCAGTCCTAGAAAAACAATGGATGAATGGTATCCCTCATTTGCGGAAGCTAGCACCAAATCCCCCAGTTGAAAAGCAAGGTGAGCAACATTACTGTTTTATTTCTTTTTATCTGAAAGCAATTATGCTGTTATAATGTGAATCTCTTAAGGGGCTCTAGAATTAACTTACCACTTATTTTCAGACATTGTAATTACCGCATATGGGTGGAAGGTATGTATTCATATTTTAGAGTAATATAAACTTAAAGGAAAAAATGTGAACCACTAAAGATATTTTGGAATGAACATACATTTTATTTTCAGGAGTCATAATTTGGGTACATATGTGACATTTATATAGGCATATTTTGGAGCAATACAAATGGGAGGGAACAGCAACGTAAGGACTGGGTCAAAGAATTGACTGATACAGTTAAATTCTGCCAGGCGTGGTGGTGCTCGCCTTTAATCCTAGCACTTGGGAGGTAGAGGCAGGTGTGGATCTTTGTGAGTTCAAGGCCAGCCTGGTCTACAGAGTGAGTTCCAGGCCAGCTGGAGCTACAGGGAGACCCTGTCTCGAAAAGACAAAAAAAAAAAAAATTCTGCCTCAGACAGTAAACCTCTGCAGAGGAAAACTTTAAAAAGACAGAGAAAAAGATGCAAGATATGTATGGCAGAATGCATGAACTGAGGTTGTGGGGGGCAGTCAAGGAAAGGGGAATATGTCTAAATTGAACTGAAAAAGGATGTATGAAATACACAAATAAAAGTATTTTATTAAAAAAAAAGAAATGTCAGGCTGGAGAGATGGCCTAGCAGTTAAAAGCACCGACTGCTCTTGCTGAGGACCCAGGTTCAATCCGCAGCACCCACATGGCGTCTGAGAACCGTCTGTAACTCCACTTCCAGGAGAACTCCAGTTCCAGGGAAATCCAACGCCCTCTTCTGACCTCTGTGGCATTGCATGACACAGGTGCACAGACCTACATTCATATAAATGAATTAATGAATAAATAAATAAATAAATAAATAAATAAATAAATAAATAAATAAAATGTCACCTGGGTTCCAGAGACTGCCTTGGCATGGGCATTGGTGCAGGGCCATGGTTAGCTGGAACTGCCTTGTGGCTTTGGTGCACTGGATCCACCCCCAGAACCTCCCACCTGGGCTCCAGAGACCATTGCAGCAAGGGACCATAACAGGTCAAAAGGGTACCAAGCACTGGCCAAAGGAGCAATCCCCCCACACACCCCACTCAAACTGGTGGTGGTGTGGTGCGGGAAGAAAATGAAAAACTCAGGAAGGATCTAGAAGGAAAAAAATGATAAACACTGGAAAGAACTAAAGGGAAAGAATGTCAAACTCAAAAAAGAACTAGAAGAAGAGAAACATAAAATCTGAAAAGAACTAGAGAGAAAGAATGACAAACTCTGGAAGGGAGTGGAAACACTGAAAAGATCCCAGGCTGAAATGAAAAAAGAAAGAGACCAGCAAATCAAGGAGCTACAAGTAGAGAATGACAAGCTCCAGAAATCACAGGAAGAAATGAAAAAGGAAATGGAACATTCATCCAGTCAACAGGAAAGGGTGGGATAAAGCCTCAGAAGCAGAATGGATGCAGCAGAAAATAGAATATCAGGCCTGCAGGATAGCACAGAACATCTAAAATGCTCAAGTGAAGACTATGAAAAATTAAAGAAAACACAAGAGTGGAAAAACAGGAAATGTAGGATACTATGAAAAGATCAAATCTCTACATCATAAAGATAGAGGAAGGAGAAGAATCCCAAGACAATGATATGGATCAGATGCTCAACAGAATAATAGAAGAAAATTTTCCCAAACTGAAAAAAGACAAACCTATACAAATACAAGAAGCACATAGAACACCGAATAGACAAGAGCAGAAAAGAAACTCCCCATGCCATGTCATAATTAAAACACTAGATGCTAAAAAACAAAATGAAACAACAACAACAAAAAAACCACTAGATGTTCAAAACGAAGACAAAGTACTGAAAGACACAAGAGAAAAACAACAAATTACATACAAGGAGAAACCCATCAGAATTACAACTGACTTCTCAGTGCAAACTATGAAAGCCAGAAGAATGTGGACCAAAGTATTCCCAGTGCTAAACGACTTTAGATGCCACCCCAGACTACTATACATAGCAAAAATGTCAATTATAGTTGAAGGAGAAAGAAAAGTATTTCATGTCATAAACAAGATGAAAGAATATATGTCAAGAAACCAACACTTCAGAAAATACTCGAAGCAATTCAAAGAACAGAGGAAAGGAGCAACTATCCCCAACCAACTAAAGAGCGAAACTAATAAAAGCATAGAACCATAAATACAAATCTAGAACAAGAATGTAAAACAGGAATAAGCTGAAAGGAAGCAACACACATATCTCCATAATGACCTTAAATATTAATGGTCTAAACTGCCCAATCAAAAGACATAGACTTGGAGAATGGATTAGGAAACAGAATCCATCCATATGCTGCCTACAAGAAACCCATTTCACCCTCAAGGATAGACATGAACTCAAAATGAAAGGATGGAAAAAACTATTCCACTCAAATGGTACCAAAAAGCAAGCAGGAGTTGCTATTCTAATATTAGACAAAATAGACCTCAGAGTAAAGTCAATCAGAAGAGACAAAGAGGGACACTACATCCTTATCAAAGAAAAAATTAAGCAGGAAGACATCACAATCCTAAATGTTTATGCACCAAACTCAGGTGCACTGAACTATATAAACACAATTCTGCAGGTCCTCGAGATACAGATTAATCCCAACACACTAATAGTAGGGAACTTCAATACCCCACTCAGCCCCTTGGATAGATCAACTGGACAAAAATAAACAGAGAAACATTGGAACTGAACAATACAATACAACAAGTAGACCTTACAGACATCTACCGAATATTTCACCCAAACACCAGAGAATATACTTTCTACTCATCACTCCACAGAACATTCTCCAAAGTCAACTACATACTGGGACACAAAAGAAACCTCAGCAAACATAAAGGGATTGAAATGAGTTCATGCATTCTATCAGACCACAGTTAAATAAAACTCAATATTAACACCAGAGTAAGCCCAACTAGCTACACGAACACATGGAAACTAAACATCACAAACCTGAATAATGAATGGGTCAGGGAAGAAATAAAGAATGAAATAAATGTATTCATGGAACTAAATGAAAAAAACTATACAACACAAAAATATCTGAGGGATACATTAACAGTCCTAAGACAAAAATTTATAGGCCTAAGTGCCCACATTAAAAAAAGGAAAGAGAACAAATAAATGATCTAACACTACAGCTAAAAATACTTGAGAGGCAACAAAAAATGGAACCTAAACCCAACAGACAAGAAGATATAACAAAACTCAGAGCAGAAATCAAATAAAACAATAAAAAAACAATGGATCCAAAAGCTGGTTCTTTGAAAAGATAAATAAGATAAACAGACATCTAGCTTAGTTAGCCAGAGAAAGAAAGATCAACTCCAAATTAACAGGCTTCACAATGAAAAGGGAAACATCACAACAGATAAAGAAAAAAATCCAGACAATCATAGGAGAATACTTCAAAAACATATACTCTACTAAATTTGAAAACCTAAGAGAAATGGATGAATATCTGAAATCCTGGAAACTAGCAAAGCTTAACCAAGAGGAGGTTGACAGCTTAAATAGACCCATAACATTTGAGGAAATTGAAGATGTAATAAAAAAACCTCCCAACAAAAAAAAAAGCCCAGGCCAGGATGGTTTCACAGCAGAATTCTATAAGACATTTAAAGATGTCTTATGACCACTACTACTCAAACTATTCAGAAGGATACAGAGGGAAATCTAACCTCCTATGAAGCCAGTATCACTCTAATACCAAAACCAGGCAAAGACACAACAAAAAGAAAACAATAAACCCATGTCATTAATGAACACAAATGCAAAAATTCTCAACAAAATACTTGCAAATTGCATTCGGACCCACATCAAAAAGATCATCCATCATGATTAAGTTGGATTTATACCAGAGATTCAGGGATGGTTCAACATACGTAAATACAATAAATATCATAAAACACATAAATGGACTGAAAGACAAATATCACACAATCATCTCAATTGATGCAGAAAAAGCATTTAACAATGTCCAACATCCTTTCATGTTTAAAGTTCTAGAGGGAATTGGACTAAATGGAACATTCCTAAATATAACCAAAGCTATATACAAGAAAACCACAGCCAACATCATCCTAAATGGAGACAAATTAGAACCATTCCCCTTAAAGGTGGGAACCCAGAAAGGTTGACCCTATCACCACTCCTCTTCAACATAGTGCTTGAAATGTTTGCTAGGGTAATAAGACAAGAGAGGGAAATTAAAGGAATACTAACTTGAAAATAATAAGTCAAACTATTCCTGCTTGCAGATGATATAGTTTACCTGAGGGATGCTAAAAACTCCACCAGAAAACTAGAAACAATTAAGAGTTTCAGTATAGTGGCAGGATACAAAATTAACCTAGAAAAATCACTAGTCTTTCTTTACACAAACAATAAGCAAATGGAGAAAGAATATACAGACACCTTCCCACTCACAGTAGCCTCAAAAAATACCTGGGAATAAACCTAACCAAAGACACCAAAGATCTCTACAACAAAAATTTTAAACCCCTGAAGAAGGAGATTGAAGATAACATCAAAAGATGGGAAAACCTCTGATGCTCATGTATTGGAAAAATTAATATAATAAAAATGTTCATTTTACCCAAATTAATAACTAGATTCGATGCAATTACAATTAAAATCCCCAAGAGTTTCTTCAAAGACTTAGAAAAAAATCCTTAAATTTGTATGGAAAGACAGGAGACCTGAATAGCTAAACAACCCTGGCGGGATCTCCTTACCAGATTTCAAGCTATACTACAGGGCTATAGTCCTAAAGACAGCCTGGTACTGGCACAAAAACAGACCCATTGACCAATGGTGCAAAACTGAAGATACAAACTTGAGCTCAGACAATTTCTGTCACCTCATATTTGATAAAGGGGCCAAAAAAGCTCATTGGAGGAATGATAGCATCTTCAGCAAATGGTGCTGGCAAAATTGGATCATATATGTAGAAGTAGTGTGGAGAACCCTTAAAAGACTCAAAATGAACCTACCACCTGACCCGGCCATACCACTCCTGAGTATATACCCACAAGACTCATCCTACCACAAAGATACACGCATGCCCATGTTTATTGCAGCTCTCTTCACAATAGCAAAGAGCTGGAACCAACACAAATGCTCCTCAACTGAGGAGTGGATGACAAAAATGTGGTACATCTACACAATGGAGTACTACTCAGCGGTAAAGAAAGATGACATCATGAACTTTGCAGGTAAATGGATGAAGCTCAAAGCCATCATGCTAAGTGAAGTAACGCAGTCCCAGAAAAACAAGTGGCAAAATGTCACCCTTATTTGTGGATGCTAACACCAAATCTCCAGAAGAAAGACAAGGTGAATAACATTATTGTTATATTTCTGTTTATCTGAAAGCAAATATGTTGTTATACTATAAATCTCTTAATGGGCTCTAGAATCAATCCACCACTTATTCTCAGACTCTGTAATTACTGTATATGTATGGAAAATATATATGCATATTTTAGAGTAATATAAACTTAAAGGAGGAAAATGTGAATTCCTAAACATAAAAAAAGACTGAGAGAAAGATGCAGAATAGTTATGGCAGAGTGCATGATCTGGGGTGGGGAGAAGGGAAAGGGGAATATGTCTAAACTGGACTGACAAATGATGTCTGAAACACAGAAAACATCAATAAAAGCATAAAAAATAGAAACCCAAAACTCTGAAGGTGATAGATGAAAAAGTTGGTAGCAAACTACAAAGGATAGGAGCAGAAAAAGACTTTCTAAATCAAACAGCAGCTGTGCAGGAAATAAGGTCAAGAGTGGACAAGTGGGACCTCATCAAACTCAAAAGCTTCTGTACAGTAAAAGAAACAATCAAGGAAGAGAAAACCCACAGAGTGGGAGGAAATCTTCACCAGTGATACATCTCACAGAACATTAACATCCAGAGTATATAAACTACTCAAAAAACAAAGAAGCAAGAAAACAAATGACTCACTCAAAAGATGGAGTAAAGAGCTAAACAGACACTTCACCACTGAGGAAGTAAAGATGGCTGAGAAACATGTTAAAATGTGCTCAACATTATTAATAATTAAGGAAATGCAAATTTAAACCACTCTAAAATATCATCTCATGCTGATAAGACTGGCTAAGATCAAGAAAACAAAAGACACCAAATGCTGGAGAGGTTGTGAGGAAAGGAGAACACTCATCCACTGCTGGTGTGAATGTAAACGTTTTTAATTTTGGGGGGGTTGTTTTTGAGGCAGGGTCTCCGTTTAGCCCCAGCTGACCTGGAACTAGTCCTGTAGACCAGGCTGGTCTTGAGCTTATAGAGATCCACCTGCCTCTGCCTCCTGAGTGCTGGAATTGAAGGTGTGCACAAGAATGCAGGGCTTAAAGATGGTTCTGAGCCACCATGTGGATGCTGGGAATCAAACCTGGGTCCTCTGCAAGAGCAGTTGGTGCTCTTAACTGCTGAGCCATCTCTCCAGCCCTGGGATGTAAACTTTACAACCACTGTGGAAAGCAGTGTGGAGAAGCTTTAAAAGACTCACAATGAGCCTACCACCTGACCCTGTCATACCACTCCTGGGTATATACCCACAGGGTATATACCTACCACAGAGATACATGCACACCCATATTTACTGCAGCTCTTTTCACAATAGCGAGCAATTGGAACCAACCCAAATGTCCCTCAACTGAGGAATGGATCACAAAAATGTGGTACATATACACAACGGAGTTCTATGCAACAGTAAAGAAAGACAACATCATGAAATTTGCAGGTAAATGGATGGAACTTTAAGCCATTATGCTAAGTGATGTAATACAGTCCCAAAAAATCAAACATGGAATGGTTTCCCTCATTTGTGGATGCTAGTACCAAATCTCCCAATTGAAAGGCATCATTATTGTTATATTTCTTTCTATGTGAAAGTAACTGTGATGTTATAATGTGAATCTGGTAATGAGTCCCAGAATTAGATTACCACTTACTTTCAGACATAGTAATTAATATATGGGTGGAAGGTATATATATACATATTTTAGAGCAATATAAAATTAAAAGGAAAAAATTAACTCCTGGAATTAGCATACAGTTTACTCCTGGAGGACATAATTCTGGCACATATATGACATGTACATGGGCATACTTTGGAGTGGCACAGTAGGGAGGGAATCACAGCAGCATAAGGACTGGTCAGGGAACAGACTCTTGTGATTGAATTCTGCTTAGGACAATAAACCTTTGCAGAGAAAAACTTTGGAGAGACTGAGAGAAAGATGCAGGACATGTATGGCAGAGTGAATGAACTGGGGTGGGGTGGGCAGCAGGGAAAGGGGAATATGTCTAAATTGAACTGAAAAATGATGTCTGAAGTACACAAAACATCAATAAAATATAAAAAAGAAAAAAGAAACAGAAAAAAAGAAATGTATGAAATCCACAAAAGTTCAATAAAAAAATTAAGAAAAAAAAGAAACAAGAATTCTAGGATAATAAACACTTGATGTGATTGTTGTTCTGATAGAGACATATAGATATTTTATGTTATAATGACATTTATATGTTCCACATATAGATCTTTTATCTTATAATGGCAGTGACCCAAGCTTAACTTTGCTGCAATAAAGATTCCCTGCCTTCCTACATTCCTGTGATCCGGAGTTCAGTTGTAATCTGTCTGGTTCCCCTAAGTAGCCACACTGTGATCTCATTCAATTTTCTTAGCAACCCTTTGAAGATTATAGCTTCAAACTCCACCAAAATCTATGTCTCCCTCTTTTTTAAACCTTGTCTTTAAATTCTGTGTTAAAATACCATTAGTAAACTCTGTCTGCTTTATGTCAGAAAAAATTTCTGGTTTCATGCAAATTATATTGTAGTTATGATCTGATCTGTGAAGATCTGTAATATTATTTACATTTCATTTTTACTGTGACAAGTTACCTACAAAAGCAACTTAAAGGGAGGAAAGTCTCATTTTGGCTCACAGTTTGAGGATATAGTCCATAACACTTGGGAAGTCTTGGCAGCAAGATTATAGGGCAGCTGGTCCCTTTCATTCACATTGATGAAGTGGAGTGATGCAGGCTAGTGCTCATCTTACTTTCTGCCTTCTCCTTTTGTTCAGTCCCAGGCATCAGCTCATAGAATGAACCTGCCCACATTCAGGGAGAGCCTTTTCCTATCCAGTGAAACTTTTCTGGAAACTCCATTATAGGAACTGCATAAATGCGTTTCTATGATGATTCCAAATCCAGGCAAGTTGACAACGAATATTAGCCATCACACTTGTCATCTGGAAGAATGGCTGAAGTTTGGGCCAAAAAAGCCAAACTATTTAAATTTTGATGCATTGAAAATAAGCTTTATATTCTGCAAATCTGGAAGAAGGACTAGAACTTAAATTTGCAAAATAATATGCACCTATCAAATGGGATAATTCACAGCTTTAGTCTAAACTATGGTTATGATTATAATTTAAACAATTTTTTGGTCTGTCTGCCTGGAATATTAATGAATGAATCCAGCAGACGTTCAGGGGAGTTTTAACTGGGGATGGAGGGGAGAGAGTTAGACATGGAGAGAGAGAAGAAAGATAAATAATGTCTTGCTGGTATAAAAAACCAGAGGGAATTATATTAGTTCAAAAACTTAGCAAAAAATTGCACATATAATATCTCTATGAGTCCACGTGTACAGCTGAAGGCTATAAAACAAGAAACAGTGCCAAACAGGAAACACTTACCTTCAAGTTGTTGGCCACAGTCCCAGAGACTCCCAACATTACACAGGTTATCACCACAGTCCTTCACTACCTCCAGGAACTTGAAGGTAAGACCTTATTGCTGAAGAGAGGACATACTTCAGACCCAGGACCCAGGACTTGGAGCAATGAAACTAGAACTGATTTGGAAACCACCTTCCTGAAGGTTAGCTCTTGTAGTCTTGGAGACCACTATGTAACCTGCTAAGGGAGAATGGTTCAACTACAGCTTTAAGGCCTAATTAACAAAACAATGACCAGCACAGCAAACTATACTAGGACAGTAGTGGGACTTTTATCTTGGGGGTAATCGACAGCTACCTAATTGGACCTAAAGATGACTAAATGGGGGTAAACTCATGTGTGGCACTGTAAACATAGCCAAATACACATGACTAGAGAGGTCATAGATCTTAGAGAAAATTCTGAGGCTGTCATATCTATAAATAAATGCAATTTATTACTATGTGATAAATGTGGGTCATTATCTTCACAGACAGGTATGCCAGTCACCACTCTGATCAAAGAAGCTTCTTTTCCAACAGGCAGAGATGATTACAGAGGTCCACAACATCACATGCAGAGGTCACGTGTCTGTGAAATACCCAACCTTAAGTGATACACCTACAATGGAAGCTGTATACCTAAGGCTCATGGAACATTTGTGGAACAAAGGGTAGAGAGAACACTAATGAATCCCTCAATTCTCACCAGTGAAGCTCCCTCATGCAACAGAAGGCAAAGAGCCCAGGACTCAGGGACCGCTTTGAAAGAGAAGCTAGAAAGACTGTAAGAGCCAGAGATGACATATATGACCCTGTGTAAATAGTCTTACAGGTTCCTGAAACCTTGTCATATGAACTTGCAGCAATGGTGACAGTATGCACAAGACCCATGCAAACCCAAGCAGATAAAAACCCAGCATACAAATGTGACAATGGGCAGCATATCCCAATCTAACCAAATTATTATTGAGCAGCTACTTACTATTGGTCAAGGAACACGTGCTCTTCTTTAAGTGAATGACTCTAGATAGGCTGACTAGATTCTAGTGGATGACCTTGCACTGAGAGACATCAGAGGACAGTAACTTAGGGCTTAACACAAATGACAGAATGCATGAAATGGGGGGCTATGAGAGGGTGCTGATAGGGAAGAGTATATAAAGATGATCAAGATGTTATGTATGAATACACAGAAATTCAATCAAAAGTATACAAAAAGAATAACAACCCAGCAAAACAGCCCATTAGTACAAACACCACAGATAATTCTTTTTATTCAGTGTTCCCCAACCCTTCATTGATTAGCAGCTCTAGGAATAAGGGAAACTGAATGAACACTCATATGCAATGCACACTATAGCTAAAGTATAAAGTTGACCTCTTTCTGGAGCAGCATGACTCTAAGATGAAAGTGCTCCTGTTTTGAAACAGGTGCTGGCATGTGCCAACCTTGTAAGAGAAGGACAGAAGGACACAGCATCATCACAAACTGACCTAGTTAGTGTATTAGTCACTTTTCTCTTCCTGTGATAAAACACCATGACCAAAGAAACTTATAAAAGGAAGAGTTTATTTGAGCTTACGATTAATGGTTCCAGGGAATCAGAGTCCATTTTGGTGGGAGGCATGGTGGCTGGGGCTAGAGCAGCAAGCCAAGGGTCACATCTCGCAATGAGCACAGGAAGCAGAGAGAGCGACTGGAGACTGCAATGCTTGTTAAACTCACTAAGCCTGCCCCCAATAACGTACTTCCTCTAGCATGGCCACACCTTATAAGACCTCCAAGAACAGTGCCACCAACTGGAGACAAATGTCTGAATACTTAAAGCCTATAGGAGACACTAATTCAAACCACCACAGTTAGTTATTAGTACTACCTATTAAGCAACCAGTTCTGCTCACCACTATAATCTGACATCTCTTTGGAGCATGGTCACATCGCTTCAGCTGTCTTCGAGGAGAATGGAAACCAAAGGAAGTGATTCCAAACATGGAAGAAGCCCCTTGTGCATCTTGAAAGACCATAAACCTTACAAGGAGCTGAAATAATTTGAGCACATTAACCCACCAGGGTCAATTTGAAAAAGAAACTTGTTGGAAGAAAGTGTTTATCAATGTAAAGTTAGAGTCTCTAAAGGGCATGGGGAAGGCTAGAGACCCAGAAGATTCTGGAGTTCTTTGATTATGGAAAGGTGGAAAGAAGAAGCTTTGTGAAGTTCCTCCTCATGCATGGCCTAAGTTCAATCAGCTGCTACAAGGTGGAGTATTCTTCCACAGTCTGAAGTCGATCAAAATCTAAATAATGGCTTGTCTCTTTTGCCTCATTCTTGTTAACTTGAAAATATTAATGCCCAGATTCTCAGCTTCCAAAGAGGTCTTTACAGGAACTTGGAGTAAAATTTACATCTGTGTAGAAGCATGAATACAATGCTAACAACCAATTATTTTCTTCCAGAACCTAAGGGAAATGGTTTAAAAATTGTAAAACAAAGAATGACTTTATATGCATGTAAGAAATTGAAGAAGTACATCAGGGGCATGCCATGAGACCAAGATGATTTCCTACAGAAAAAATCCAGTTGAGTCTAGGGGAAAAATAAAATTCACCCAAGAGCCAACTCCTAATTTCCTGTCTCAAAAATCAAAGGATTAACAACATTGTGAAGGGAATTCCAGTACATCTGCAGCAACTTCTTAAAATTCAGATTAGAGCAGGCATGGTGGCACACGCCTTTAATCCCAGAACTCAGGAGGCAGAGGCAGGCATATCTTTGTGAGTTCAAGGCCACTCTGGTCTACATAGTGAGTTCCAGGACAGCTGGGGCTACAGAAAGACCCTGCCTCAAAAAGGCCAAAAAAAAAAAAATCAGAGTAGAATAGTTTGCACATCAGGGTAGATGACACATTAGTGGAGAGAATGTTTGTGAAGTTCATGAATATAATACGAATGTAAATAAATATAATATAAATGTAATATAAATAATATAAATCTTATTTTTTATTGAAGTTTTGTGCATTTCATACATTTCTTAATCAGATTTAAACCCAGTTCACTTTCCTTGCACCCCCCCCCACCCTACCAGAGCTCATGCAGTCTGCCATACATGTTTTTCATCTTTTTCTCTGTCTTTTTAAAAATTTTTGATTCCAAAGTTTACTGTTTTGGACAGAAGTTTACTCTTTCAGTCATTTCTTTGACCCAGCATTTTTTGTTGTTGTTCCTTCCAACTGTATAGCTCCAAGCTATGCCTATATTGATGCCACAGATATACCAAAATAAACTATAGGTTAATTCCAAAATGTGTTTAGGGATTCACATTTTAATAGTAGAGTTGTACACAGGTAAAGAGACAATATTACTTTTCATTCCTACATTACATAGCAAGTTAATGAGTAACATCAGGTATTATATTTACTAAAAAAAAAAAAACAAAGAAACAAAAAGTAATTATTCAGCTTACCTTATAAAAAGATATTTGGTAGATAACATATTAGTGGAAGAGAATATCTGTGAAGATTTTTGTCACTGCAAATGGAAACCATAGGGAAGGCACGGCCTGGGAGGGAGTCTAGTCATGGCATCCAGAGTTCATGGCAGCAGCTCTGTCCTTGGATATGCAAAGACGTCCTCTGACAGAGCACATCGCCTATTCTACGCATGCTTGTGTTTGCATTCTTCCTTAGGACCTTCCCATAAAAAGACTCCTTTTAGCAACCTAATTGTTATATAATTAATGAACTATATTTAATGTATATACTCTGATGAGTTTGGACACATGAAAACACCCATGAGATTATCACTACAGTGAAGATGTTAGACACACAAAATACTTTCCAAGGTTTGCATGCGTCCCTTGCTTTTATTTTCTTAGTACACAGAAGGGGAAAGGCAAGCATCTAAGTTTGCTTGAGTGGAAGGTGACAATGGCTGGTGTGGAGCCTGATGCTCAAATGGTCTGCACCTCCCACTTCCTCTCTAATTTCTTCAGGCTACAGACTCACAAAACTGGTCAAGATGAACTTGCATTAATACACTACCTTGAAGAAATTCACACCCGAATAGAGAAATTCGTAGCAGATTTTGATATATCTCTATGAATAGAGATATTCATAGCAGATTCCAATAAGAAAGAACCTAAAGTATCCATTAAAAAAGAAGGAAGAAGCCATGGTGGCACATGCCTTTAATCCTAGAACTTAGGAGGCAGAGGCAGGCAGATCTTTGTGAGTTCAAGGCCAGCCAGTTCTACAGAGTGAGTTCCAGGGCAGCTGGAGCTACAGGGAGACCCTGTCTCAAAAAGACAAAAAATAAATAAATAAAATGAAGAAGCAAAGACCAATCTACCCAGTAAAATCATCCTCATCTCTACAAAAACATTAATAATGGCACATTCAACAACGTAAATATCAAAAATAGTTTGCAAATGTGTATATACAAAAGAACAAACTATTGGTCTGTGTGCAGGGGCTCAGGCTGGGGTCTTGCTAAGACCACCTTAAGCACAGGAGCCCGGACCTCACTCCAGACAGGTAGAACTTAGGGTAGATTGTTTCTAGGGCTGCTGGAGAGTTGATTTGCTGGTACATAGCAGGGGAGCTGTGAACGGGCCTGCTTGGGTCTATACCCGAAATCCTTGTAGGATGTGGCTGTCTGGGCAGAGCTGCCCTTTGCCCTTGCAGCCGGCACCTGGCACCAATGTGAGTCTGTGTGCAAGGGGCTCAGGCTGGGGTCTTGCTAAGACTACCTGAAGCACAGGAGACCAGACCTTGCTCCAGACAGGTACTGGAGCATGGGCTAAGTCAGTAATATTTACGACCCCCAACTGGAATTGAGGAGAGAGTATCCAAGTGGATTTTTTTTAAAAACCCTCAGAACAGGAAGGGAAGAGTGGCTTAGACTTCCACAATCCAATATGTAAACAAAATTGAAAGCCTGAAACCTAGACAAGTCAACACTCCATAAACAAGGAGGGAAAAAAAGCATTGAAGGAGGCAAGCAAAACAAGCCTTCAACATAGTGAAAGGACATTTGTGGTTGGCATCTTAATACAGGCAAAAAAAAAAAAAAGTAAACCCCTATGCCTGGGACACGGCAAAGGGATAACATGAGAAGGGTGCAGGATAACTCTGCACCAAGGTCTCCCATCCCTGTAGGGAATAGCTACAATGGGATACCCCTGGAGGTGACCCAAGAAACAGATCTTAGAGGAATAATTGCAGACCTCTATACAGAAATTAAAAAAAATAAAGAAGAAGCCAGAGAACTAAGGAGAGAGAATGAAAAACTCAAAAAGGACATAGAGGGATACAATGACAAACTTCGGAAAGAAATAAAGGAACAGAATGACAAACTCCAGAAAGAACTAGAGGGAGAAAAAAAAAACTCCAAAAGGAAGTAGAAACACTGAAAAAAGAAGCCAACCAACAAAGTAAGGAGCACCGAGAAGAATTGAGAAGCTCTAAAAGGAAACAGAAATACTAAAGAAAACACAGGATGAAATGAAAAAGGAAATAGAACACTCATCCAATCAAGAAGAAAGAAAAGGAAAAAGCCTCAGAAGTAGAATAGAGGAAGCAGAACAAAGAATATCAGATCTGGAAGATAACACAGAGCAACTAAAAAGCTCAAATAAAGATTATGAAAAATTTAAAAATACACAAAAGTGGAACAACCGGGAAATATGGGACATTGTGAAAAGATCAAACCTCCACATCATAGGAATAGAGGAAGGAGAAGAATCTCAAGAGAATTGAATTGATCAGAACCTCAACAGAAAAATAGATGAAAATTTTCCCAAACTAAAAATAGACAAACCCATACAAATACAAGAAGCACATAAGACTCCAAATAGACAAGATCAGAAAAGAAACTCCCCACACCATATCATAGTTAAAATGCTAGATGCCCAAAACAAAGACAAAATTCTGAAGGCTACAAAAGAAAAACAAGTCACATACAAAGGGAAGCCCATCAGAATTACAACTGACTTCTTGGTGCACACCATGAAAGCAAGAAGAACATGGAGCAAAGCATTCCTAGTGTGAAAGGACTATGGATGCCAACCCAGAATACTTTACCCAGCAAAAATGTCAATTATAGTTGAAGGAGAAAGAAAAATCTTCCATGACATAAACAAGATGATAGAATACATGTCTGGAAAACCAACTCTTCATAAAGTACTTGAAACAATTCAGTGGCCAAAAGAGAGGATCAACAATCCTCAAACACCTAGGAAAAGAAACTAATAAAAACATAACCATAGGAGTAGAATCAGAGGTTAAAAGTCCAAATGGATAATAAGGTGAAAGGAAGCAATATCCATCTTTCAATTATAACCTTAAATATTAATGGGCTAAACTCCCCAATAAAAAGGCATAGACTGGGAGAATGGTTTAGGAAACAAAACCCATCTATATGCTGTTTACAAGAAACCCATCTCAATTTCAAGGATAGGCACCAACTTCAGGTGAAGGGATGGAAGAAAATATTCCAAGCAAATGGTACCAAAAAGAAAGCAGGTGTTGCTATTCTAATATAAGGCAAAACAGACTTCAAAGCAAAAGAAATCAAAAGAGACAAAGAGGGACATTACATCTTTATTAAAGGAACAATTGACTATGAAGATCTTACAATTATGAATATATATGCACCAAACGCTGGTGCAGCAAACTATAAAGAAAATTCTTCAGGATCTCAAGGCACAGATTATCCCCAGCACACTAATAGTAAGGGACTTCAATACTCCACTAAGTCCTTAAGACAGATCAACAGGACAAAGAATAAACAGAGAGACATCTGAACTAAATGATACAATACACCAAATGGACCTCACAGACATCTATTGAATATTTCACCCAAACACCAGAGAATAAACTTTCTACTCAGCACCTCATGGAACATTCTCCAAAATAGATCATATACTGGGACACAGGAAAAAAAAACTCAACAAATACAAAAAAGATTGAAATAATCTCATGCATTCTATCAGACCACAGTGCAATAAAACTCAATATCAACACCAGGATAAAACCTACAACCTACAAGAACACATGGAGACTAAACAATACTCTCCTGAATAATGAATGGGTCAAGGAAGAAATAAAGAAAGAAATAAAAACATTCCTGGAACTGAATGACAATGATAAAACAACACAGCAAAGTCTATGGGACACTTTAAAAGCAGTCCTAAGAGGGAACTTTATAACTCTAAGTGCCTCCACTAAAAAAACAAAGAACAAAAGTGAATGATCTAACACTGCAGCTAAAAATACTTGAGAGACCACAACAAATGAACCCTAAACGCAGCAGAAAAGAAGAAATAACAAAAACCAGAGGAGATGTCAATGAAATAGAAACAAAGAAAACCATACGAAAAAAATCAATGAATCCAAAGTTTGGTTCTTTGCGAGAATAGACAAGATAGACAGACCTCCATCCCAGTTAGCCAAAAGAAAGAAGGAACAACATCAAATCAATAAAATCTGTGATGAAAGGAGAAATATCACAACGGACAATGAAAAGATCCAGACAATCATATGGGAATACTTCAAGAACCTATACTCTACCAAGTTCGAAAATCTAGAAGACATGGACGAATATCTGAAATCCTGGGAATCACCAAAGCTCAACCAAGAAGAGATCGACAGCCTAAATAGATCAATAATACAGGAAGAAACTGAAGATGTAATAAGTAGCCTCCCAACCAAAAAAATGCCCAGGTCCAGATGGTTTCACAACAGAATTCTATAAAATATTTCAAAAAGACTTACAACCATTACTACTCAAGTTGTTTAGAGGGAGTTCACCCAGATTCCTTCTATGAAGCCAGCATCATGCTATTACCAAACCCATGTAAAGATACAACCAAAAAGGAGAACGATAGACCCATCTCTCTAATGAACACAGATGCAAAAATTCTAAACAGGATACTGGCAAATCACATACAGACCCACATCGAGAAGATCATCCATCATGACCAAGTTGGATTCATACCAGAGATACAGGGATGGTTCAACATATGAAAATCAGTAAATATCATCAAGCATAAAAATGCACTGAAAGACAAAAACCACACCATCATCTCAATTGATGCGGAGAAAGCCTTTGAGAAAATCCAGCATCTCTTCATGTTTAAAGTCCTAGAGGGAATTGGACTGGAGAGATCATTCCTCAATGTAATCAAAGCCATTTACAGGAAACCCACAACTGATATCATCCTAAATGGGGAAACGACAGAAGCATTCCCCTTAAAGGTAGGAACTCGGCAAGGCTGCCCCCATCACCACTCCTTTTCAATATAGTGCTTGACACCCTTGCTAGGGCAATAAGGCAAGAAAAGGAAATTAAAGGAGTTTTAATTGGAAAAGAGGAAGTCAAGCTATCCCTTTTTGCTGATGATAAGATTATCTACTTAAGGGATGCTAAGAACTCCACCAGAAAACTCCTAGAAACAAACACGTCAGTAAAGTGGCAGGATACAAATAAATCTAGAAAAATCAGTAGCCTTTCTTTACACCAACAACAAGCAACTGAAGAAGGAATACAAGGAGGCCTTCTCATTCACAATAGCCTCAAAACCAATAAAATACCTAGGAGCAAACCTAATAAAAGACACCAAGGATCTCTACAAGAAAAATTTTAAACCCCTGAAGAAGGAAATTGAGGAAGACATCAGAAGATGGACAAACCTCCCATGCTCATGGATTGGGAAAATAAATACAGTAAAAATGTCCATTCTACCCAAACTCATGTAGAGATTTAATGCAATCCCAATCAAAATCCCCAAGAGCTTCTTCACGGGCTGGGAAAAAAAATCCTCAATTTCATTTGGAAAAACAAAAGACCCCGAATAGCCAAAAATGACCCTGAGAGAAAAGAGCTACACAGGGGGAATCTCTATACCAGACATCAAACTATACTACAGGGCTATAGTCATAAAAACAGCTTTGTACTGGCACAAAACAGACCTGTTGACCAATGGAATAAAACTGAAGATCCAAACCTGAGCACATACAATTTCATCCACCTCATATTTGACAAGGCGGTCAAGAAGGCACAATGGAGGAAAGACAACATCTTCAGTAAGTGGTGTTGGCAAAACTTCTAGAGGTGGTGACCTGTAGAAGCATGAAATTAAACCCCTACCTCCCCCCCTGTACAAAAGTCAATTCCAGATGTATCAAAGACCTCAACGTGAAACCTAAAACTCTGGAGGTGATAAAAGAAAAACTTGGCAGCAGACTACAAGATATAAGTGTAGGAAAAGACTTCCTAAATCAGACAGCAGCTGCACAAGAAATAAGATTGACAATTGCCAAATGGGACCTCATTAAACTCAAAAGCTTCTGTACATCAAAAGAAATAATAAAGGAAGTGAAGAGAAAACCCACAGAGTGGGAGGAAAACTTCACTGCAGATACATCTGACAAAACATTAATTTCCAGAGTATACAAGCTACTCAAAAAACACAGAAGAAAGAAAACAAATGAACCACTCAAAAGATGGAGCAAAGAACTGAATAGGGACTTCACAGAGGAGGAATTAGAGATGGCTGAGAAACATCTTAAAACTGTTCAAGGTCACTAATAATTAGGGACATGCAAATTAAGACCACTCTAAGATATCATCTCACTTCGATAAGACTGGCCAGGATCAAGAAAACAAACGATAACAAGTGCTGGAGAGGTTGTGGGGAAAGAGGAACACTCATCCATTGCTGGTGGGAATGTAAACTTGTACAGCCACTATGGAAAGCAGTGTGGAGAACCATTAAAAGACTCAAAATGAGCTTGCCATTTGACCCAGTCATACCACTCCTGGGTATATACGCACAAGACTCATCTTACTGCAGAAATACATGCACAGCTATATCTATTGCAGCTCTGTACACAATAGCAAAAAGCTGGAACCAACCCAAATGCCCTTCAACTGACGAGTGGTTAGAGAAAATGTGGTACATGTACACAATGGAGTTCTAAGCAGCAGTAAAGAAACACAACATCATGAACTTTGCAGGTAAATGGATGGAGCTAGAAGATATTATATTAAGTGAAGTAACACAGTCACAGAGAAACAAAAGACGAATGGTATCGCTCATATGTGGATGCTAGTGCCAATAACCCAGTTGTAAATATTTCTTGTGGAGAGGGATGTATATTAAAAGAACAACAACAAAAAGACGGAGTCAGAAAACTGACTGAAATGGTGAATTTGGAGGGGTGGGAGGGGCGGGAGAGGTACACGGGTCTATATTGGATTAATGTATATTTAACTGATGTGACATCAACAAGTATCCAATTTTGCCCAGACTCTGCCTACAGGTTACATGGTGTTTTAGGACTTAGTAAAAGTAAATATGTGTATATTAAACAACATTGGTTTAAAGGTTCTGATAAAAACGGTAATGCACCTTCGTTAATTGGAAATATAAATTGTTGTCGTCCACATTTGTTTTACTTAAAATCTGTATAACAATTACTTTGGGATTGGCACATACAAATGTTCACTATAATTTTTCTGTTTTACAGTATCATCTTGTAGCATTCTCTTTTACCTGTAGGATGATTTAACTTAAGAAATTAAGTTTGCTTCCCAAGTTAACAACATACAGTTACCCAAAACAGCTTGGGTGAATTTGATGAAATCTATGCCTTGATTCCTGCCTATAGGTACATGTACTACAACTGCCTTTTTGAGACTCATGGGTCAAAAAACAAAAACCTAAAATAAAAAGAGGGGGATACAGATATATATGAAAACTTTTTGTCAAAAACTTTGCAATTCAAATCTTAAAACTAACTACGGGAAAAGATTTGTGTGTTCCCACAGGCCAAAACGTCACCAACTTAACAGCTAAGAAAGAAAAGACACAGCTTTGCATTGTGTAGGATGTATCTGGAAGTGCCAGAAGAAAGGTTGGCCTGTCTGAACATTGAAAGGAAGAAAAGCCTCAGACTGCTACAGGCATCAAACCCCTCTGTGGATCCTACTTGTAACAGCTATTTATGAAGTTTCCTAATGAAACTTACCTTCTAGGTGATGCAAAGTTTTAATATGAGAGATTTTCTTACCTCTCCTTCATAGAACAAGGAGGAATATGATGATGATGAGGTTGTTCTCTAACTGTAAATTGGAGCCAACTGTTATAGAGGTTAATCTCTTATAAACCCAATAAAACTGCCTTCTTTAATTGACGAATAGACATAGGAACTGTGAAAAGGATTATTCTCTATTCAGAACCAAATATAATACTAAGGTCTCCTTAAGCTGTGCACTTAAGCAAAATATATTAATACAGGAGAGCTCTGACATCAGCAATGGATTATTCTACCAAGGAGATGTTGGCCAGGAGATCTAAGCCCCCCCCCAAAAGGTAAAAGCTTCTTGCCTGTAAACTGGGATACCTGCAAGAAGAGAGGCAATAAGTCCCTGCTGTCAAAGATCTGATGTAAGCATGGGAAAGATGTATGAGACCACACTTGCAAGTGTACAGTTGGTCTCTGGAGTACCAGAGAGTATTATCAAAGGCCACTAAACCAATAAAGCAAATATAGGTCTCCTTGAGTCAAGCAAGACTCCTCCATCAGCACCAGCTACACCTCGCCTGCCTGGAAATACTGTGAAGCAATGGCAGCCATATGCCCATATATCCCAAATCTAATTGGCTATTAGCTATCTCCTTGGAGGAATAACCCATGGCTGATGCCACAAGCTTACAATCTCTAGTGGTTAGGAGATGTTATAAGCCACAGTAAGCCCCTGTCATATTTTACAGAAAAAAATGTAATTCATAAATTAACATACCGTACAAATATCTGTGTCTATACCAAAGTAACCTACCATAACAATTAGTACTGTTTAAATACCTATATATCTAATTGCCTGTGCTTCATTACTAGGATTGAAAGCTTATTCCTGGACAAACTGTCAGCCCGTGAAAGGAAACAGCCAGAATTGACCAGAGTCCAAAACGACAACTCCAGAGACAGTACACTGTTTTGCTTCTCGTCCACCCGTGCCCCTTTTCTTTTCTTTTCTTTTCTTTTTTCTTTTCTTTTCTTTTCTTTTCATTTCTTTTGTTCTTTTTGAGACAGGGTCTCCCTATAGCTCCAGCTGTCCTGGAACTCACTCTGTAGACCAGGCTGGCCTTGAACTCACAGAGATCCACCTGCCTCTGCCTCCCAAGTGCTAGGATTAAAGGCATGCACCACCACACCTGGCCGTGCCCCTTTTCTAAGCCTAGGGAACAATCTGAAGAAGAGGGGGCCTGGTAGAATATAAGGGCTGGGATTGGGGTGAATCGTGAAACTACAGCAATAGAGACTGGACAATTATTTGATCAACTTGATTGAACATACAAGCCCCCCAGCTGGATGGTGGGACCCTTGGGCTGTGTGGGTTTGGGCACAACTGCTTGCAAATTGGTTTTACATGAAGGATGCTTGTACTCATAAATTATTACTTATTGTTAAAAAATGAAAAAAAAAGTAATGGAAGAAAAAAATATAAATAAATTTTAAAAATTAAAAAAGAACAAACTATTATGAAACTATCCATTTTTTATTAAATTCAAAATAAGCCAAAGGCCAATCTCTGGTGTTGAATATGACATGGGTTATTCAATGGCCGTCTGTGGGAATTGGCTGCTTAGTGATATAAGAGAATTTCTGGATGTTTATCATTTAAATCAGATTGTTTATATCCCTTTGTCAAAATTCATTGGTTCTAATCCTTAATATTGGTGCCTAAATTATCAAAAGGAGTGCCATCATGGGGATCCCACAGTAGAACTTTCCATTACTCATCCTCTCTCAGAATCAATAGTCTGAACTACCAATGCAGAAAAATACATTCATAAGTGTTAAGAAATTTAGACTGGTGCATCTGGGTGTGTCACAAAAATCAGAACAAGCACATGAATAGAGAAAGACAGTTTTCTGGCACCTATGTCCCCTGATCCTGGTGTCATGTTAATAGTCATTGTCAACATGACTGAATCTAGGACACATACATGCATGCATCTCTGGGTTTATCTATGAAGGCATTTAACTAAATAGGGAAAACTCACCTAACTGTGGGTGGCACCGTCCCACGGGCTTGGGTCCCAGACTGAATAAAAAGGAGAAAGAGCTGAGTACCAGTATGCATTTCTGCTTCCTGACCATGGACAGCAATGTAACCAATGTTTCATATTTCCACATTTGTGTCTTTACCTTCTTCCACCATGATGGACTCTACCTTCAATCTGTGAGCCAAAATGAATGTTTCCCTCCTGATGTTGTTTGGGAAGGTATTTTCTAACAATGATGAGAAATTAACAAATCCAACTAGGTAGTTAAGCAGAGAGAAAATTAGCCTCCTCCAGGAAAAGCAGAGTGAGGTGAGCACTTGAGTCTTCATGGACCTGAACATCAGGTTCCTTCCCATGACCCCAGACTTCAGGCCTGCCCAAAAGTCATGTGAGTCCCAAATCCCAGAACAAGGCTGTTACTTTCAAGCCTCAGTCTTTAGACCCATCTTCACGATACCTTGCAACAGCTGACCCAGCACTTAGGCTCTGTCCCGGTTGCCCCAATTCCAGGCTGGCCTCTATGCACCAAAGTTGCAGGACCATGCTTATGAACACAAGTGCCAGATCAACCCATTTCAGACTGGCCTCATGTTCAAAGCCAGTCCCTGAATAAGCTACAGGTAAGCCAGAACCAACTCAACCCAGAAAATTCAGGGTCCAGTCCATCAATTTAGTAGATTCCCAAGCCATGTTAACCATATGGAAAAGGATCCAGGCCCAGTTTCCTGGACTCAAGCACAGGGCAATAATACAGTAGGGAAGTTTTTCAATGCCCAACTTTCATGAAAAGTATAGATATCACTCAAAACGTTCAAAACAGAATTGTCCTGGGACCCACCAATTCTCTTCTGGGTATGTATCCAAAGGAAATAGAATTATAATGTCAAATAGTTATCCTCAGTCCCATGCTCACTGAAGCATTATACATCATAGATATGCTAATGAAGATATCGAAATCCCTGTAGATGGATACATGGGTAAATAGAATGTAATGGATTTAAACAATTAAATACTATGTAGACCTATAAAGGAAACCTAGTCATTTTCCACAACATGGGTGAAACTGGAATGCATTGTTAAATGAAATAAATCAAGTAGAGAAAGACAAATACTATATTATCTCAATTCCATGCAAGCACCTACAGTTGTTGAATGTCTACAGGGAGTAGAATGGTGATTATGCCAGGGTGAGAGAGGGAACAAGTGGAGATTGATCAATAGGCTTTAATTAGGTAGGATTCTCATTTCTAGAGATCTATAGTACAGCTTAATGACTTTAGTTAAAAATAAAGCATTGTATACTAGGAAAGTGTTGACCAGTTTTCTTAAAAGACCTTATTTCAACTAGGCATGGCAGCACATGCCTTTAATCACAACATTTGGGACACAGAGGCAGGCAGATTTTTGTGAGATTGAGGCCAGCCTGGTCTACATAGTGAGTTCTAGGCCAGCCAGGGCTAGAGGAAGACCATGTTTCCAAAGTGGTTCTTACTATAAATAAATGGCAAGTATATTAGGTGAAGTATATGTAAGGTATTTACTTATTACTTCACAATGTATGCAAATATCAGCATATCATTTTCCTCATCATAAGTGTATATAAAATATTCATCAACTATATGTTAACAACAATGAGCACAGCAATTCAGTTCCATGTGCCTCTTTTTGGTTGACAAATCCACAGCATCTCTCCAATATAAAATTGTGTGCGTGTGTGCATGTGTGTGTGTGTGTGTGTGTGTGTGTAAGAGATGATACCTTATCCAACATATAATAGATTTTCTTTTCCCTTTTGTATTTTTCCAAAAGGAAATATTTTATCTTTTAATCTCAGTTAAAGCACACTACAGGGAAATTACTAAATATGAACAAAACCAACTTTTCTTTTGACAACATCCATCTAAAATAAAGCTGCTTCCTTTGGGGCAGACTAAAATCACAAGATAAGAATTGGTAATTTCACAGGTCTACTGACTTTCTACGAACTGGATATTTAATAAAGTTAAGAGGAAAAAGAGAATCAACTTTATTAACTCTTGTTATTGTAAGAGCTTGTTTATATGGTGGCTTATGCACTAAAAGAGAGTAAGGTAATTATTTCAACCCTATCCATCTCAGATAAATGAAAAAAAAATCCTTATCCCTTGCTCCCAATGTGTTATATCAAAAGTTCTGATATTGTTCTGGTAACAAGTCCTGGAAGATACACATCTACACATTTCCTGAAAGTAGACACCAAGAGAAAAACACTTATCAAAAGAAGGAATATGAGTTATGCTTACTATAATTTTATGATTAATAATAAACACACAAACAAGACTTTCTCAAATTATCTATATCACAGTCAAATAAATTCCAAGAAAGTTATACTATAACCTTCTGCATTGTTCTACATTCTCTCTGACTTTCTCTCTCTCTCCTTTTAAAAATCAAAGGTATTTAAATATAGAAAACACTTTTTTTAACTTCTGTGTGCTTCCATTTGTTTTATTTTTTTCTTGTTAAAGACATGACTATACTTCTACCATCTTCCACCATTCATTCCCTTACATCCATCATGGGGACCTGAGTTGGCTCCCAGACCCCACATCAAAAAGCTAGGCATGGCAGTGTGCATTCAGGATGCCAGGCATGGAGAGGCAGCAGCAGGCAAATCACTGGGGCTCATGGGCCAGCCAGTCTAGCTGAATCAGTGAATTCCAGGGTAAATGAGAGATCTGTCTCTAAAAACAAAGTGCATGACACCTGAGGATACCCCCTGAGGCTGGCCACTGGGCTCCACAGAGCCCCCATCACACACAAGAATAAACATGAGTTAAGAAATGTTGTTAATCCAATGAACGGGGTAATTTTATGTGCATATGTTTCAAATATATGCATTTTATTGTGTAGATTCAGTATATACAAGAGGATATGTTATATCTGTCTCGTACACTTACTTTTCTGTGTGTGTGCACGTGCATGCATACAAAATTGACATGAAATCTTGGGAAGGTTTAGGTATTTCGTGTAGCACTGTTAACTATAGTTCTTAAGTTGTTACTAAATTTATTTTTTTTGTAACTTATTTTTTTATTCAACTCTTGTGCAATTTATGTAACATTTCTCAGTGCAATTTAGACTCATTCCCCTTTTCATGCCCCCCACGCCACCCAAGTTCATGCATTTTGCCATGAAAAATTTTTTTTTTTTTGTCTTGAATCTCTTTCAGCCTTTTTAAAGTTTTTCTATGCAGAGGTTTACTGTTTGGGGAAGAAGTTTACTGTTTCACTCAGTTCTTTGACCCAGTTCTTTTTTATAATTTATTCTTTTTTTAATTTTTTATTTATTTATTTCTGTATGTGTATCAATGTACTGTCTGCATGCAGGTCTGTGCACCCGTGTCGTGCAATGCCGCGGAGGTCAGAAGAGGGTCTCGGATTCCCCCTGGAGCTGGAGTTCTCCTGGAATTGGAGTTTTCAGACGGTTCTCGGCCGCCATGTGGGTGCTGGGAATCGAACCCAGGTCCTCTGCAAGAGCGGTCGGCGCTCTTAACCGCTAGGCCATCTCTCCAGCCCAACCCAGTTCTTTTGTTGGTGTTCCTTCCAATTTGTATTGCTCTGATATATATATATATATATTTATATATAATATAGGTGTGTGTGTGTGTGTGTGTGTGTGGTGTGTGTGGTGTGTGCCACACATATAGCAAAATTATGACATCTGAAAGTAAACCTATGTTAATTCCACAACATGTTAGGAATTCACCTTTCCCCTTTAATTTTATATTACTCTAAATTATCCATACCTATACTTCCCGCATACATTTGCAGTCTGAGAATGAATTAGTGGTAGGTTAATCTAATCCCATTAAGGGATTCACATTATAATGGCATAGTTGTTCAGATAAAAAGATATATAATATATATATATATATATAATATATATGAGGCAATTAATGTTTGCTCGGTTTGCCTTAATACTAGGTATTTGGTGCTAGCATCCACAAATGAAGGATACCATTGGTCCATTGTTTTTCTGAGACTGTGTTACTTCACTTAGCATAATGGCTTCAAGTTCCATCCATTTACCTGCAAAGTTCATGATGTCATCTTTCTTTTTTCTTTTTATTTTTTTATTGATGCTTTGTGTATTTCATACATCATTTTCCAATTCAGTTCAGGCGTATATCCCCTTCCCTTCCCCCCACCCCACCCCTACCCATCCCAGATCATGCATTCTGCCGTAACTTTTCTGCATCTTTCTGTCTTTTTTGTTTTGTTTTGTTTTCATTTTTTTAACAATAAGTGATCAGATCTTCAACAGAATAATAGAAGTAAGTTGTTACTAAATTTCTAGAGGTATGTGCTTTTGACCAACATTTCCCATTCTCAGCTCTTCCTCTGCTATCTATTATTCTCTCTGCCACTATGCACTCAACACTCTAAACTCCACCTGCAAGGAAGATAATTTCTTTTCCATATTTGCCTTATTTCCTTTAGTTTAATGTCTTCCAGGTTAATCTATGTTGTTGCAAAAGGAAGCATACCATTTCTTTTTTGTTTTGTTTTGTTTTTTTAAGACAGGGTCTCCCTTTAGTTCTAGCTGGCCTGGAGCTCCCTATGTAGACCAGGCTGGCCTTGAACTCACAGAGGTCCGCCTGCCTCTGCCTCCCAAGTGCTGGGATTAAAGGCAAGCACCACCACACCCAGCCTAAGATCATTCTTAGCTGCCATTTGGGTGCTGGGAATTGTACCAGGCTCCTCTGCAAGAGTAGTCAGTGCTCTTAACCGCTGAGTCATCTCTCTAGCCCCGAGATGCCATTTTTTAAATTATTTATTTATTTATTTTTGTGTGTATGAATGTACTGTCTGCATGTAAGTTTGTGCACCCATGTCATGCAATGCCGCGGAGTTCAGAAGAGGGTGTCGGATTCCCCTGGAATTGGAGTTAAAGACGTTCTCAGCCGTCATGTGGGTGCTGGGGGTCGAATCCCGGGACTCTGCAACAGCAGTCAGCCCTCTTAACCGCTAGGCCATCTCTCCAGCCCCCGGGATGCCATTTTTTAAAGGTTGAACAGGACCCTGTGCATATGTATTCTGTATATATAGAATACATGTTTCCGTATGCATGTATTTAACACAGTTTCTTTATTCACACATCAACAGACATTTAAACCTTCCCATAATCTTACTAGTGTGAATAAAGCTATACTGACGGGGCCAGCTCTTTGCATTCTAATTTCCTGTCCTTTAGATATATCGTTCCAATATATATGTTCTGCTTTTAATTTTTTAGAAAACCTCCATTGCCTTTCCTTAATGGCTATATTAGTTACTTTTTTCATTACTGTGACAAAATATCTGTCAAAAAAACTTAAGGGAGGAAATGATTTGCTTTGGCTCCTGACTCAGAGGGTGCAGTCCATCATGGTGAAGACGAGACAGAAGCTTTGGCAGCCAGAGCTTGCAGCCACTGCTTCTCACATCTTGGCAGACTGGGAAAGAGAACACTGGGCAGGAAGCAGGGCCCTGTTCTAACCCTCAAGGCTTGCCCCTGGTAGTCTACATACAAGTCTTGTGTTCTAAAGGTCCTATCCTCCCCCCAAACAGCACCATCATCTGGGTCCAAATATTTAGTCATATGAGACTCTGTAGAATATTTCATATTTAAACCATGATGCTGACTATAGCAATCTATATTCCCAGCAATAGAACCCAAGGTCCACTTTTCTGAAAATCCTTGGCAACATTTTTTTTTTAACTTTTTGGTCATGTTTATTTTTCTGAGCATTTTTCATTCCATTTTAGCTAGACTTTTTGATATTCATTGTTAATCAGAGATATGTTTATCAAGGCTACTGCAGTGTTAGGCATCTTTGTTGTGATTCCATTAACTTTATTTTTTTATTTTTTTCACATAAATTTATTTTTATCATGTTTTTATCAAATCTAGACCTGTGCCGCCCCCCCATTCCCCCACTCCACCAGAGCTCATGCATTCTGCCAAACATGCTTTTCATCTCTTTCTCAGTCTTTCTCAGTATTCTCCATGAGGAAGTTGACTGTTTTGAGCAGAAGTTCACTGTTTCAGTCAGTTCTTCAATGCAGTCCATTCTGTTGTTGTTGTTGTTTCCAATATGCATCACTCCCAACTGCTTTGGAGAAAAGCTCAGGGGGCCCTACACAAGAAATACTTACAACTAGGTAATTAGCACTAGCATCCACAGATGAGGGATACCATTCCTCGTTTGTTTTTCTGGGACTGTGTTACTTCACTCAGCATGATGTCCACTAGCTCCAGTCATTTTCTTGCAAAGCTCATGATGTCATCTTTCTTTACTGCTGCATAGAACTCCATTGTGTAGATGTACCACATTTTCTCAATCCACTCATCAGTTAAGGGGCATTTGGGTTGGTTCCAGCTCCTTGCTATTGTGAAGAGAGCTGAAATAAAGATGGTCGTGCATGTATCTCTGCCGTGGGGTGAGTCTTGAGGGTACATGCCCAGGAATCTATGGCTGGGTCAGGTGGCAAGTTCATTCCAGGTCTTCCAAGGGTTCTCCACACTGCTTTCCATAGTGGCTGTACAAGTTTACATTCCCACCAGCAGTGGATGAGTGTTCCCCTTTCTCCACAACTTCTCCAGAATTTGGTATCATTTGTTTTCTTGATCCTAGCCAGTCTTATTGGAGTAAGATGATATCTTAAAGTGGTTTTGATTTGCATTTCCTTAATGATTAGTGATGTTGAACAGTTCTTGAGGTGTTTCTCAGCCATCTCTAATTCCTCGCTTGTGAAGTCTCTGTTCAGTTCTTTGCTCCATCTATTGAGCGGGTCATTTGTTTTCTTTTTTCTTTGTTTTTTGAGTAGTTTATATATTCTGGAAATCAATGCTTTGTCAGATGTATCTGCAGTGAAGGTTTCCTCCCACTCTGTGGGATTTCTCTTCACTTCCTTGATTGTTTCTTTTGATGTACAGAAGCTTTTGAGTTTGATGAGGTCCCATTTGTCAATTGTCGACCTTAATTCTTGTGCAGCTGCTGTCTGATTTAGGAAGTCTTTTCCTACGCCTATGTCTTGTAGTCTGCTGCCAACTTTTTCTTCTATCACCTTCAGAGTTTGGGGTTTCACGTTGAGGTCTTTAATCCATCTGGAGTTGACTTTTGTACAGGGTGAGAGGTAGGGGTTTAATTTCATTCTTCTACAAGTGGTGATCCAGTTTTGCCAACACCACTTGCTGAAGATGCTGTCTTTTCTCCATTGTGGTTTCTTGGCCCCCTTGTCAAATATGAGATGGCTGAAATTGTATGTGCTCAGATTTGGATCTTCGGTTTTGTTCCATTGGTCAACAGGTCTGTTTTTGTGCCAGTACCAGGCTGTTTTTATGACTATAGCCCTGTAGTATAGTTTAAAATCTGGTATAGAGATCCCTCCTGTGTAGCTCTTTTCACTCAGGATTGATTTGGCTATTCGGGGTCTTTTGTTTTTCCAAATGAATTTAAGAACTTTTGTTTCCAAGCCTGTGAAGAAACTCTTGGGGATTTTGATTGGGATTGCATTAAATCTATACAAGAGTTTTGGTAAAATGGACATTTTTACAATGTTAATTTTCCCAATCCATGAGCATGGGAGGTTTTTCCATCTTCTGAGGTCTTCTTCAATTTCTTTCTTTAAGGGTTTAAAATTTTTGTTGTAGAGGTCTTTGGTGTCTTTGGTTAGGTTTGTTCCTAGGTATCTTATTGTTTTTGAGGCTATTGTGAGTGGGAAGGTCTCTTTGAATTCTTTCTCCAGTTGCTTGTTCTTGGTGTAAAGAAAGGCCATTGATTTTCTAAGGTTAATTTTGTATCCTGCCACTTTGCTGAAGCTGTTAATCGTTTCTAGGAGTTTTCTGGTGGAGTTTTTTGCATCCCTTAAGTAAACAATCATATCATCAGCAAATAGGGATAGTTTGACTTCCTCTTTTCCAATTAGTACTCCTTTAATATCCTTTTCTTGCCTTATTGCTCTAGCAAGTGTTTCAAGCACTATATTGAAGAGGAGTGGTGATAGGGGGCAGCCTTGCCGAGTTCCTACCTTTAAAGGGAATGTTTCTGTCATTTCCCCATTTAGGATGATATTGGCTGTGGGTTTCCTGTATATGGCTTTGATTACATTGAGGAATGATCCCTCCAATCCAATTCCTTCTAGGACTTTAAGCATGAAGGGATGCTGGATTTTGTCAAAGGCTTTTTCAGCATCAATTGAGATGATGGTGTGGTTTTTGTCTTTGATTCCGTTTATGTGTTTGATGATGTTTATTGATTTTCGTATGTTGAACCATCCCTGCATCTCTGGTATGAATCCAACTTGGTCATGATGGATGATCTTCTTGATGTGGGTCTGTATGCGATTTGCCAGTATTCTGTTTAGAATTTTGGCATCTGTGTTCATGAGGGAGATGGGTCTATAATTCTCCTTTTTAGTTGTATCTTTGCCTGGTTTTGGTAATAGAGTGATGTTGGCTTCATAGAAGGAATTTGGGAGAGTTCCCTCTGATTGTATACTTCTAAACAGTTTCAGAAATAATGGTTGTAGGTCTTTTTGAAATGTTTTATAGAATTCTGCTGTGAAACCGTCTGGGCCTGGGCTTTTTTTAGTTGGGAGGCTTCTTACTACATCCTCTATTTCTTCATATGTTATGGGTCTGTTTAAGCTGCTGGTCTCCTCTTGGCCAAGCTTTGGTGATTCCCAAGATTTCAGATATTCATCCATTTCTTCTAGATTTTCAAACTTGGTAGAATATAGGTTCTTGTAATATTCCCATATAATTTTCTTGATCTTTTCCTTGTCCGTTGTGATATTTCCCTTTTCATCACAGATTGTATTGATTTGGAGTTGTTCCTTCTTTCTTTTTGTTAACTGGGCTAGAGGTCTGTCTATCTTGTTTATTCTTTCAAAGAACCAACTTTTGGCTTCATTGATTTTTTGTATTGTTTTCTTTGTTTCTATTTCATTGATTTCTGCTCTGATTTTTGTTATTTCTTCCTGTCTGTTGCGTTTAGGGTTCATCTGTTGTTGCCTCTCAAGTGCTTTTAGCTGTAGTGTTAGATCATTCACTTGTGCTCTTTCTGTTTTTCTAATGTAGGCACCCAGGGCTATAAATTTCCCTCTTAGGACTGCTTTTAAGGTATCCCATAAGTTTTGTTGTGTTGTATTGTCATTGTCATTCAGTTCCAGGAATGTTTTTATTTCTTTCTTTATCTCTTCCTTGACCCATTCATTATTCAAGAGTGTGTTGTTTAGTCTCCATGTGTTCTTGTAGGCAGGAGGGCTTGTCCTGGTGTTGATGTTGAGCTTCATTGCACTGTGGTCTGACAGGATGCATGAAATTATTTCAATCTTTTTGTATTTGTAGAGGTTTCTTCTGTGTCCCAGGATGTGGTCGATTTTGGAGAATGTTCCGTGGGGTGCTGAGTAGAAAGTGTATTCTCTGGTATTAGGATGGAATGTTCGGTAGAGGTCTATGAGGTCCATTTGGTGTATCATATCGTTCAGTTCAGATGTCTCTCTGTTTATTTTTTGTCCTGTTGACCTATCCAAAGGACTCAGTGGGGTATTGAAATCTCCCACTATGAGTGTGCTGGGGTTAGTCTGTGACTTGTGGTCCTGGAGAATTGTCTTTATAAAGTTTGGTGCACCAGAATTTGGGGCATATATATTCATAATTGTGAAATCTTCTTGGTGGATTGTTCCTTTGATGAAAATGTAATGGCCTTCTTTGTCTCTTCTGATTTCTTTTACTTTGAAGTCTATTTTATCCGATATTAAAATAGCAACACCTGCTTTCTTTTTGGTACCATTTGCTTGGAATATTTTTTTCCATCCCTTCACTTTAAGGTGGTGCCTGTCCTTGAAGGTAAGATGTGTTTCTTGTAGACAGCATATCGATGGATTCTGTTTCCTAATCCAATCTCCCAGTCTATGTCTTTTGATTGGGGAATTTAGTCCATTAATATTTAAGGTTATGACTGATAGGTTTGTGTTGCTTCCTTTTGCCTTATTATCCATTTGCGGTTTTGGTTTAGGTTTCTACTTCTGCAGTTATGCTTTTATTGATTTCTCTTTCTAGGTGCCTGGGGTTGGTTGCTCCTTTCTTCTGTTCTTTGAATTGCTTCAAGTATTCTCTGAAGGGTTGGTTTTCCGGACATGTATTCTTTCAAGTTGTTTATGTCATGGAAGGTTTTTCTCTCTCCTTCAACTATAATTGACATTTTTGCTGGGTATAGTAACCTGGGTTGGCATCTATTGTCCCTTAACACTGGGAATGCTTTGCTCCAGGTTCTTCTTGCTTTCATAGTTTGCATTGAGAAGTCAGTTGTAATTCTGATAGGTTTCCCCTTATAGGTCACTTGTTGTTTTTCTCTTGTGGCTTTAAGGATTTTGTCTTTGTTTTGGGTGTCTAGCATTTTAACTATGATGTGGCGTGGAGAATTTCTTTTCTGATCTTGTCTGTTTGGAGTTCTATGTGCTTCTTGTATTGGTATTGGTTTGTCCTTTTTTAGTTTGGGGAAGTTTTCATCTATTATTCTGTTGAAGATCTGATCAATACCATTCTCTTGGGATTCTTCTCCTTCCTCTATTCCTATGATGTGGAGGTTTGATCTTTTCATAGTGTCCCACAGTTCCTGGTTGTTCCACTTTTGTGTATTTTTAAATTTTTCATAATCTTTACTTGAGGTTTTTAGTTGTTCTGTGTTATCTTCCAGGTCTGATATTCTTTGTTCTGCTTCCTCCATTCTGCTTCTGAGGCTTTTTCCATTCCTTTCCTCTTGATTGGATGAGTGTTTGATTTCCTTTTTCATTTCCTCTTCTGATTTCTTTAGTATTTCTACTTCTTTTTGGAGCTTCTCAATCTCTTCCTGTAGCTCTTTGTTTCGCTGGGTGGTTTCCTTATCTTTTTCAGCATGGGATGTTTTCAGTGTTTCCAGTTCCTTCTGGAGTTTTTCATTCTCTCTCACTAGGTCCTTCTTGAGTTCTTCATTCCCTTTTCTTAGTTCTTTGATTTGCTCTTTATAACCTTGTAGTTCTTTAAATATTTTCCCAATTGTCTTTCTGATATTTGTGTCCTGGGCCATCCCCAGGGGTTCCCACTGTAGGAATCTTCCATAGGGTTGGTAGAGCTTGATGCGGGATAATCCTTTCTCGTGTCATCTCTTCTTTGTGTTCCTGGCATATGAGCTTCTTCTTGCCTGTATTCCAATGTAAGTCCTAAATGCCTCTTCACTGTGAAGCCTTGCTTTGCTTGCCTCCTTCAGATGCCTTCGCAATCTTAGTTGGTGGGGGGGACACCTGTGGACGGGCTCTTTAGCCAACGTGCCGGTACCTGTGCTTGCGTCAGCTGGTCTCAGATCTGGAGACTCACATAACCCTACCTTTTATACCAGCTGGGAGGATAACTCCGTCCCCACAGCCACCTGTTGAGTCTTCTCACATCTCATTGGCCTCCTAAGCATTTTGATTGGTTTCCTTTCTTTTGTTTTATTTTATTTTTAAGTCAAGGTCTCACATATTGAAACTGACCCCTAACTTGCTACATAGCCTAGGATGACCTTGAACTTCTGATCTTTTGCCTTTACCTCCCAAGATCTGATTCTACTTGCCCCTGCCAAGTACACATTTTATATACACATCCCATATACACATTTTATGCTGTGCAGGGAATCAAAACCTGGATAACATGCTTGCTAGGCAAGCACTCTACCAACTGAGTTATATCTTTATCCCCACATTTCTTTTGATGTTATTGATTGTATTGGTGGGATTGACCTTAGAAGCTTCTGACATCATTGGCATCTTGAATAGATTATTAAAGTAAAGAAATGTAATTGAGTTTTGTATCTTGGTTTTGTATCCTGTAACTTTATTGAATTTATTAGTTCTACAAGAGTTTTTTCCTCTGTCTTGGTGGCCTTTAGGGTTTTCTGTGTACAGGATCATGTCATTTACAATTAGGAATTATTTATCTATCTATCTATCTATTTATTTCTCATTTGGATAACATTTGTGTTTCTTATCTCATTGTTCTTGCCTGAATTTAACAAATGGTCAAAATGGGCATCATCATCCTATGTCAAATCTTACACGAAACTTAAAGATTTTCCCTATTTATTATGATATTCACTGTGGGATTTTCATGAATGTTCCTCATTAGACGATTTGGAATAGAAACTGCCTCAACATGACCCCATACAAAACTACAGAATCTGCCAATGAGGGAAAACCTGAAGAACACAAACATGTAAACATCTGAACATTGTGGGAAAATAAAAATGACACAAACACACAAAAGAAAAAAACAAGGTAAGATGCACTAAAGACTCTGTGGAGTCAGGAGCAAGAACAACTAGCACTGCTCAGGCCACAGGTGCACAGTGGCCTGCAGCATGTGAGTATTGTAAGGCTGTCTTACTCGAGAGGGCTGACCAATAGTCAAGTATACAATGGGCAGAGTCTAGTGGAGGTTTGTTGACCATGGAGATTGCAGCAGAAGTGCACAAACAGAACTGGAAGCTGAGATTCTCCAGGAACAGCTTGGAATGGCAAGCTTAGAGGGCTAAACATCTGCCACTGCTAAAATAAATGATGACACTCAGACAAAAGAAGTGTCTCACCACTAGGTACAATCATGCTCACCCAAAAATGGAACATGGGAGTTTGAAAGTGGAGATCTGGCCAGGAAGAAAATCCTCAGCAGCAAAGGTAAACCCAAGCAGGGGCAGGCAGGCATTCCTCAAGCTCTTAGCTTTGTTTTTCTGAGAATTGACTTTATCCACTATTTTTATTATAATTACATGACACTGGGAATTAAATTCAGGTCTCTGTGTATATTTTTTATTATTTTTAAAATATAAATAAAATTTTATTATTAAACTTTTCCATAGGTGATACATCATTTCTCAATCAAATCTAGAATCGCTTCCTTTTCCATGCCACCCACCCCACCTGAGTCCCTGCACTCTGCAATGCATGTCCTGTATCTTTTTCTGAGTCTTTCCAGTGTTTTTTTTCAGTTATTTTGTTGTTGTTCTCTCCAACTTGTATTGTTATAGTATATATACAAATATATACATAGTTATATATACATAAATATATATATATATATGTATGTATATACATACATACATACATGCAATCCTAAACAACTATAAATCCTGCACTTTTGCTCCACATGGGGGTCTTTCCCTCCCATAGTCCCCCAAATGTAGTCCAATAAGCAAGTGTCCTGTCTCGATCTCCCTTCACTGGCCTCCATGATACAGCCCAGGTAGTCCAACAATGGCAGTTTATATTCTGACGAAGCTGACATCCCCTTACCTGCTTAGTCCACAAGCTGGGTTTCTCAGTAGTCCCCATCTGGCATTGAAGGTTTGGAGGATTCTTGGAGAGACATAAGTCCTCAGTCCATATTGGAAGGTTATACCCACATGGCGGCCGAGAACCGTCTGAAACTCCAGTTCCAGGAGAACTCCAATTCCAGGGGAATCTGAGACCCTCTTCTGACCTCCGTGGCACTGCACAACACGGGTGCACTGACTTGCATGCAGACGGTGCATTCATACACATGCAGAAATAAATCAATTTATTTTTAAAAAAGCTGTGTCTCATGTCTTTGAGGGGTGCTAAAAGTGGTGGCAGCCACAGACTTGATGCATTTGCCAGTAAGAATTGAAGACAGGCCAAACAACAGTACTCTCTCTCTTTTTTTTTTTTGTCTCTTTACTAAGATCTCAAGTTTTATGTCTGCAGTACAGTTTCTCTAGTCTTACTGATTATTTATATCAGGTTGTACTTTCCTTGTGTATATTAGACAAGTACTTCAATGCTGAGCTACATTCACAGGCCAACACCCCCCACATTTTTGAAGGACTAGTTTGCTGGGCATAATAACAATTGGCAAGGACTTGTGTTTGGTTGATCTTTTGTTTCCTTAAACATGGAAGAAATGGTTTCACTTATAACCTTTAAGTTTTCTGCTGAAAATCCATTGTAGAGCAATTGCCCAGGAGGAGTCACAACGGCCAGGATTCCTCAGCTGTCCTAGTGATGACTTAGTAGCCCAGATGGTGCTATAAACATTGGATGCTTCAGGTATTGTGCAAACTCCTCACTTCTCAGAGAGAAACTAGAAATAGAGAATTCCCCATCAACTCCAAAGCACCTCCTGGGATGAGGTTTGTGGCATGAATGGGTCTCAGACTTCCTACCCACTTTGATGTTTTCTCATCTGTTCAATGTACAGAAGCCTCCATCAATTCTTGGGTTTTCGTCAAAGGGCATTGATCTGATATCTGTTTATCTGGTCCACCAGTGAAAGATGAAAACCAGGGGCCTCATATTCAAATATTTTAGATGTACTCCACTTAATAAATTTGAAAATTTTATTAGAAAAAAACCAAGAAACACGGCAGAAGGCTTATGACATTCTACGGTAACAAATTATATTTTTTCATTATCAGCTAAAGCTGCAACACAAGTTGAAGAAATAAGATTTGGTGTGAAGAAATCAATCGTGGAAATAATAGGCTTATGCACATAGAAAATCCAAGAAAAACAAATAATTTTATTATAGGAAAACTAGTGGGTTCTCTAAAGATAAGATGCTAATAAAATTATTTGTTTTTTCTGTTAATAATAGAAATTTATATTTCAATAAGATGCCATTTAATACTTGCAATAAGTAAGGAGTTTCAAAAATATTCAACAAATAAGTATTCAAAAATCTGTAAAACATACAATAAATATATATAAAAATATTGCCGGGCTTGGTGGTGCATGCCTTTAATCCTAGCATTCGGGAGTCAGAGGCAGGTGGATCTTTGTGAGCTCAAGGCCAGCTTGGTCTACAGAGCAAGTTCCAGGACAGCTGGGGCTACAGGGAGACCCTGTCTCAAAAAAAAAAAAAAAAAAAGAAGGATAAAAATATTATAAAACTTTAAGTATTTTAAATTTTATGAATTAGTTGAAAGCATTCAGCCATTGGTAAAGTGTAATATCATTAGGCTGATAAGTAAATAAATTATGAATAAAATTATAACAGCATTTCAGATACAGTTAACAAACTGATTTAAAATATAATTAAAAGAGAAAATATTCATATATATTCAAAACTCTTTGTAAGAATTAGAAGATGAGTGGAAAGGAGAACTCACCCACTCCTGGTGTAATTGCAAACTCCTGCAACCCTATGGAAAGCAGTTTAGAGAACTCTTAAAAAGCTACATAAGAACCTACCATTTTACCCAGTTATATCATTCCTTGGCATATACTGCAGAGATAGTTGTACATCCATGTTTGTTGTTGCTCTTTTCACAACAGCTAAGAGACAGAAGCAACCTAAGTGTCCCTGAACTGAACTGACGAGTGGATAATGACAATGTGGTACATCTACACAATCTACTCCAGGGTAAAAAAAAGATGAAAAGATGAAATTTGCAAGTAAATAAATGGAATTAGAAACTGTTATACTAAATGAAATAACACAGACTAAGAAAAAGAAAGGATGTATGTTTTCCTGCAAATGTGTATCGTAGCACCAAATCCTTATACATATAAGTATGTATCCTCATGTAACTGAGGAAATCAGGATAATGGAAAGGAAATGGGGATATACAGAAAGAAGAAAGCTGAGAGAGGACAGCAAGATACAGCTGTTACTAAGGGAGAAAGGGATAAAATGGAAGCATTTAAATTGAAGGGGAAATCCATTATACAGGGAACTTTGGGGATTAAGGGGAGGAAGAAACTCAAGAGAGGTGGAGCCATAGGGGACTGGTATTATCAAGAGAGAAATGGGGAAAATGGGAACAATTTAAATGGGAAAGGCATGGAGGGAGGGTGAGACAGGCAGAGAGAGGAGGAGATACAAATAATGCCTAGCTATTGTAAAGAAAAAAAAGAGAGAATTTTATTAGCTTAACAATCTACTGACAAATTACACATAAAATAGCTTTACATGAGCCCATGTGCATAGCTGAAGGCTACATAACAAGAAACAATGCCAGACAGTGCCAGACAGGAGAAAGCTTCCTTTAAGTTGCTGGCCTGCATAGTCCAAGAATCACCCCAAGTTACACAGGCTGCTGTCACAGCCCTTGACTACCTCCCAGAACTGGAAGGTAAGACCCTATTCCTGAAGACAGGACATACTTCAGACATAAGATTTGAAGAAATAGAGTCAGAATTGATCCAGAACATTGTCCCCTGAAGGCGAGCTTTCATAGCCCTGGAGAGCACTACACAAGCTGCTAAGGGAAGATCATCAATCGATGGTCCAGCCCCAAATTTATGGCCTTATAACCACATCAATGACCTACAGAGCAAAAGACATTGATGCAATAGTGATGCTTTTATCTTGGGGCAATCAACAGCTACCTAATTAAAGTAAAAGACCACTCAATGGGAGTAAACTCATGTGTGGTTCTGTAAACATAGCCAGATACACATTGCTAGAGAGATTTTAGGTCTTAGAGAAAAAGCCAAGGCTGTCACATCCCCAGACTAATGCAATTCCTTAATATGTCCAAAATATGTATTCTTATACCTCTAGAGTAATATCCCAGTCGTCACTCGGCAAAGAAGCTTCTTTGCACCAGATAGAGACTATTACAGAGCGCCACCACTGGACATACACATTATCTGTGAATTGTCCAAACATGTGTGGTACATCTACAATGAAACTGCTACACCTAAGACTCAGGGAACATAGAGCAAGATATTCATTCAGAATATTTCAATTCTGAGATATTCATTAATGAAGCTCCCTCGTGCAACAGAGGGCCAAGAACACAAAGGGTTATGAAGGGCCAAAGAATAGAGATTAATAGTCTGCAGAATGCTGATCCTTGGACAGGACTCTTACATTAAACTTCACCCACCCAGGGCTCAGGGACCATTGCAGAAGAGGTAGAAAGATTTTTAAGGGCCAGGGAGGGGCGCCAAGACAAATAGAGTCCTGTAGGCTCCTGGATCCTCCCTCTTAGGAACCTACAATGGCGTCAGCATGCACAAGACCCATAAAACTCGAGGATACAAAAACCCACCATAGAACACGTGAAATGGACAACAGACCCCAATCTTAGCTGAAGAAATATTGGCAACTGATTAATGCCGGGTTAGGAAGAGCTGATCTTCCTAACATGAGGGACTCTAGCTAGGCTGACTAGACCTCAGTAGATGAACTTGCACTGAGGAACATCTGGGGACATATTAGGCCTTAAAACAAATGACAGTGTACGAATTCCACGGGGGGGGGGGCGGTCTATGGAAGGGTGCCAGTGGTGAAGAAGGTATAAAGATCACTAAGATTCTTTGAGATTTTCTGTAGGAAATACACAAAAATGCAACAAGAATTTAAAATAAATGTTAAAAATACATAAAACTGCATAATCAGCCCAAAATATGCTGTTTCAGAACACTGAGAAATATATATGTGAACAAATAGATAAAATTTTACTTACCAAATCACCTAAGCAAAAATTCAAACGGAAAACAAATCTGAATTGTTTTCAAATTTACAGAGCAAATGGAATTGCCATCCTCCACTCTTGGTGGGAAAACATGCCACCTCGGCCAACCTGCAAAGCAGTTTGCAAACTTCTGTAACTTTGAACAAATCTGTCATAGTTAATATTGAGTTTCAACTTGACATGATATAGGATCTCCCAGGAGACAAACATCTGGACTTGTCTGAGGGTTTGTAGAATGTCATAACCAAGGTGAAAAGACAAGAAGCACCATCCCATGTGCTGGGTCCCAGGCTGAATAAAAAGTGATCTGAGCCCTGGCGCACGCCTTTAATCCTAGTACTTGGGAGGCAGAGGCAGGTGGATCTCTGTGACTTCAAGGCCAGTTTGGTCTACAGAGCAAGTTCCAGGCCAGCTGAGACTAAAAGGAGACCCTGTCTCAAAAAGCCAAAAAAAAAAAAAAAAAAAAAAAAAAAAGAAAAAAAGTGATCGGAGACTAATGTTCTCTGTCTGCTTCCTGACTGGACACGCAGTGCTACCAGCTGTGTCAGGGTCATGGCAGCTGGTCTGTGCTCACCACCAGGATAGACTGTAACTAAAAGGATGAGCCAAAATAAACCCTTACTCTTATTTACCTTTGCCTTTATACTGGTATTTTGTCACAGTAAAAAGTAAAATCTTACCCTCCTCTTGAGTAATTATACTTCTCTCTAGAGAAACTGTGACACCTGAGTATTAGGAAACTTCAGAGTGATTCGCTAGATTGTGTAGACAACTAAAACTATTTTTTCTTTTTTTTCATTGTTCTTTTTTGTAATTTTTTTGTATTTTTTTTTTTGTTTTTTTATTTTTGTATTCTATCTTTTTTCCAATTCAGTTACAAGCATATATCCCCGTTCCTACCTCCCACCCCACCCCTACCCATCCCAGATCATGCATTCTGCCAATAGTTTCTGCATCTTTCTCGGCTTTTTTGTTTTTGTGTTGTTTGCATTTTTTTTTAACAATAAGTGGATAATTTGTGAGTAAAGCATCCTTCCATGTAAAACCATTTGCAAGCAGTTGTGCCCAACCTACACAGCTCATGGGTTCCCACCTTCAGCAGGGCCAAGGTTGATCAATGAGTGTCATCATATGCTGTTGTATTTCACCATTCACCCAAATACGAAGCCCTTACTTCTGACCATAGCCCCCGCTTTCCAGCAGATTTTTTCCCAGGCTTTAGGAAAAGGGGCCACAGGTGGATGAGAAGCAAAACGACTACTAATTTCTCTGGACTGATGTCTTGGTCTCTAGTCGTTCTGGCTTTTACTTTCATGGGCTGCCGACTTGTCCAGGCATAAACTTTGATCCTACTGTGAAGCACATGCAATTAGATTTAGGTATTGAAACAGTATAAATATAGCCTTTCGAACCTACTAAGAAGTCACCACAATAGATATATAGGTATTTAAACAGTACTAATGTTATGGTAGGTACTTTGGTAGAGAAGACACAGATGTTTGATGGTAGTTTTATTCAATGATTTATATTTTCTCTTTTAAGTATGTCAGGGTCTTCGTGTGGTTTATAACGATCTCCTAAACATTAGAAGGTAGTAACTTGTGGCATAGCCGTGGGTGGTTATTCCCTCCAAGGAGAGAGCAATAGCCCAATTAGATTTGGGGAATACAGACATAGGCGGCTCCACTGCTGCACAGTATTTCCTCAAGGCCAGATGAGGTGTATTGGTGCTGATGAGGAGTTGTGCTTGACTCAGGAGACCTATATGGCTTTATGGTTTAGTGGTCTTTGGTAAACTCTCTGGCATCCCAGAGACCATCTGTTATACTTGCAAGTGCGGTCCCCTCCATACAATCTTTCCCATGTTTATATCAGGTCGTCGAACAGCAGGGCCTTATCGCCTCTCTTCCTGCAGAAATACCCAGTTTTGGGGCAAGAGCCCTTTAACCTTTTATGGGACGTTGGATCCCCTGGCAAAACATCTCCTTGGGTAGAATAAACCCCATTGCGTTGATATCAAGCTCTCCTGTTGAATAGTTTTGTTAAGTATCATAGTTGTAAGGAGACTTTGGTCATGTATGTTTGGTTCTGAATAGAGAATAATCCTTTTCAAAGTTTCTATGTCAATTAGTGCATTAAAGAAGGCAAGTTTTACTGATTTTACAAGAGAATAACCTTATAAACAGCTGGGCTCCAACTACAGCTGGGAGATTACCTCACCTCTCATCATCAGAAATTCTCCTTATTCTATGGGTGGGAGTTAAGAAAGTCTCTGTATTAAAACCTTTGTGGCACCTCAGAAACAGGCAAGCTTCATTAGGATTCATTAAAAAGATAGTTTGTTACTAGTAGAATCCACAGAGGGGTCGGATGTTGCAGACATCTGAGCATTTCTGCCCTTCAATGCCCAGAGGAGTCATCCGTCTGCTGCTGCGCAACATTTCTTACAAATCCTACTTACATGAAAGCTGCAATTTTCGTTTCTCAGCCATTAGTGGTGATTCTCTGGCCTGTTGTGGAACAATACAAATTTCTATACCATAGTTAGTTTTTAAGATTCGTTGACAAGGTTTGTTACAAAAAGTTTTTGTATCTATCTATAAAGTCCGCCCGTTTTAATATTAAGGTTTTTATTTTTGACCCGGATCTCAAAAAGGCAATGTTGTTTTAGTACACTACCTAAGGGGGAGAGAAAGTCAAGGCACAGGATTTCCAGCACAATTTCCCCATGCGTGTTTTTGGGTGTACTGTATGTGATTAACTTGGGAAACAAAGTTTATTTTTGAGTTAAATCATTATATAGGTGAAAGAGATTGCGACCAGGTGATACTATAATTACGCAAGTTAAGGAAAGCCGTTTGTTTATAACCATCCCAAGTATTGTTGGACATATCGCCTTTAGTTAAAGGAGCTATGGGCCAAGGCACTTATGTGTAAGCACCATTAAACCAGCTCTGTAACCCCGGTTTTGTTTTGCTTTATATTATCTAGCCTTCAAACCATAGTTGCCCAATATCCGAAAATTTACTTGACTAGTTCCGTAAACACCACTGTTATCCGGTAGCAGACTGGGCAAAATTGGATGTTTGTTGAACTCATGTCAATTAGACATGCACCAATCGAATATAAACACCCCGTGGCCCCTCTCCCAACACCACCACCTACCCACCCCTCCTCAGTCCAGCCATTCTCCATGTCAGCCTGCGGATTGCCAAAGTCTTTCCTGTTGTTGTTGTCCTTTAACATGCATCCCCTCACAAGAAATATATGATATAAAACTGGGTTATTGTTACTAAGTGTCCACAATATGAAGAGGGAAAAGCCATTTGTTCGTTTTTATTTTTCTGGGACTGTGTCACATCACTTAACATGATGTCTTCAAGCTCCACCCATCCCTTTTAACTGCAAATGTCATGAATGTTGTCCTTCTTATACTGCTGCACTAGAAATTCCTTGGGTACATGCACCAACATTTTCCTACTATCCACTCGGCGTTGAGGCATTTGGAAAGCTTGAAAAGACCAGTTTTTTGCTATTGTGAACGGAGCAATCAATAAACATGGTGCATGTATCTCTGCAGTAAGATGGGTCTTGTGGGTATTACCCAGTGTGGTATACGGAGTCTCAAATGGCATGATCAGTTTAAGAGTCTATCTACGGTATCTCCAAACTGTTTTTCCCCCCATAGTGGCTGCACAATTTTACATTCCCACCACTATGGTATGAGTTGTGTCCCCTTTCCCCCACAGACGCAAAGGCAAACCGCGAGGCCAGCACACCTCCCCCTCCATCACTTGGAACATTTTTTGTTTTCTTGATCCAGCCAGTCTTACTTGAGGAAGTTGGGTATCTTAATGTGTCGTTAATTTAGACATTTCATTAATTATTTGTGATGTTGAACCCTTCTTAATGTGTTTCTCAGCCGTCTCTAGTTCCTACTCTGTGAAGTCTCTGTTCAGAGTTTTACTCCATCTTTTGAATATCATTTGTTTAATCTTCTTCTTCTGTTTTTTGGAGTAGCTTGTATAATCTGGAAAATAATGCTTTGTCAGATTTGTTTTTCGGCGTGAAAGGTTCCATTTACCCTCCCACGCTGTGAGGTCTGCTCCTCACTGTCTTTATATTGTGTCACTTTGATGTACAAAGCGTTTGAAGTTTAAATGAGTCCCTCAGGCATTTCAATGTCGATCTATATTCATTGTGCAGCTTCTGTCTGGAGTTTAAGATCTGTTCCTACACTACGGTCTATGTAGTCTGCTGCCAATTTTCTTCGTTTAGTCCTTCCGTCTCACTCGAAATTCACCCCATCCATATTTTGTGATTTCACGTTGAGGTCTTTGATCCATTTGGAATTGACTTTTGTACAGGGTGAGAGGTAGGGGTTTAATTTCATTCTTCTACAGGTGGTGATCCAGTTTTGCCAACACCACTTGTTGAAGATGCTGTCTTTCCTCCAATGTGTCTTCTTGGCCTCCTCATCAAATATGAGATGGCTGAAATTGTATGTGCTCAGGTTTGGATTAAAACTAATTTTTTCAATGTATATTTATATTGATTTTTTGTGCATTTCATATGATACACCCTAATCATGATTAGACTTCTATTATCGCCACATCCTCCATAGCCCACCCATAGGATTTCATGCATTCTGTCACGTATGTTAAGGCTTAGCAAGTCAAATTTGTATACCCAAATGTCTCTTGGTGTGAGTTTCTTCACGGGAGCCTGTGCAGCGCTCCGGTAAAGAAGATCAACTCCGTCACCCAGCAGTGATGAGCAGCAAAGCAGTTGCTCAGCTAAAGCTGAGGTTTCTTGACAGTTTTCCTGGTTCTCTTCTGGGGTTTTGTCTGGTTTGAGTTTTCATGGGGTTGTTCATGTTATGTTTGCAAGATGCTCAGTCCAGCCCTTAATGACACATCTAAAATGGAACCTCTGGGCTGGAGAGATGGCCTAGCGGTTAAGAGCGCCAACTGCTTTTGCAGAGGCTCTTGCAGAGGACCCGGGTTCGATCCCCAGCACCCACATGGCAGCTGAGAACCATCTGTAACTCCAATTCCAGGAGAACTCCAGTTCCAGGAGAATCCGACACCCTCTTCTGACCTCCACGGCATTGCAGGACACGGGTGCATGGACCTGCAAGTAGACAGTACATTCGTACACATAAAAAAAATAAATAAAATTAAAAAATAAATAAAAAATAAAATGGAACCTCTACACAGCTCATGAGAATGTAAGTGGAACAGGAGTAAACTAAATATTTTTACTAGCAAATGAATATGGTAATTTTGATATGTTCACAGCAAAAATTAATATAAACAGCAGTGAAAAATGAACTAAAGCTATACATAGAAATATGGACAATTGCTTAAATATAGCTCCACTCTCAAGGTTAGTAATGATTCTTGCAAGGTTAGTGCCATGTGAGATAAAGCATATTGACTCTCTGCCTCTCTTCAAGAAGTTCGCAAACACAAAGCATTACCAAAATTTAGCATTCAGTTGAATGCATCCTGCTCATATTCCAACCGTGACCCAAATCCCTTCTAGGTCATTTGCATTATATTTGCTTCTATAATGATTTCCGTATGATTTTTTTGTGTGTGCAAAACCACAATTGTGTCGAATATAAATACAAAACTGATAAGAAAATGCAGTCTAGAAAAAGTCTGCTGTTTTCTACAGATAAGACAGTGATTGCTTTTGAAAGTCTTATTTAAAAGTACAGCATATAAAAGAGCAATACTGTCTCCCCAGCTCCAGTGGATGACTCCACACCCAGGCACCTATGGACAGCAGTAATTGCACTGTGCATTCCATATAATAACAGGCATGAAGTTGTGAGGGGGACATATTGGATGAATACTGAGGAGGCACATGGGGTGAATATAATCATGTTTATTATATACATGTATGGAATTCTCACAGTTAAAAAGATTGAGGTAAAATACAAAAAAAAATTAAATATCTAGCATATCAAATTATTGTTATGATTTTCTATTGTGATCCTGAAGATAGATCACAAAATCAAAATATTTATTTAAGATGGAAAGATCAGGATAACTGACACAGTGTCATGTGCTTTTCCAAGATTTCTGGATTGCAAAACTGTCAAACACTCTTGGTCTGGAAGCTTAATAGACATTAGAGGTTATTCCAAGGTTAGTAGAGCAAACCTGCTTTGGAGGACGAGTGGTCATACAGAAGTCATTCAAGTAACCACAGAAATACATGCGGAATTAGGTCAGTGTTATACAGGATCCCTGTGAATCATTTATCTTGCTGCACATTATAGCAGGACTTGGGAAAGCCCACATCTGGAGGATCAGCAGTGCATTCTCATTTTCCAACTCTAGGTGGAGAAATAAGAAGCACACCGATCCCTAAAAAGCAGTTGGCAAACACACACTCCCTTTTAGAAGATTCCTATCTTAATTCAAATCTTCAATGTAGTGATTATCTAACCATACATGAGGCAACATTGGTCAGAATTTATCTCTTTGAATAGTTCTGGTCTGTTCCTTTGTAAGGTGAGTGAGCATTAGTCTACATTTCTGCCCTCATCTTTAATGACTACCTGACCTAGGTTTATGCTGGGGATAAACTTTAATACTTTATGTTCAACGTCTGCATAAAACCATATTTATAATGATGAAGGTTTCTCTCCCTTATACTCATTTCTGTTTAATACAATTTACTTTATGTTGGATGCACATTGGACATTAAATCAAGTGGGAAAAAATAGTCTGGAACTGGGAGAGTTAATCCATGCCTTTAATCCCAGCAATTGGGAGGCAGAGGCAGGCAGATATCTGAGTTCCAGGTCAGCCTGGTCTACATAGTGAGTTCCAGGCCATCTGGGGCTACCCTGCTGGTGAGATCCTATCTCAAAAAAAAGTTTAGACCATCAAGAAATTCAGTATCCAATAGGAAAAATATTTAGACATAATTTTATGTAATCCTGTAATTAATGTAATGAAAATAGTAAACTATGGGAATTCCCTAGAGAAAAGACATAATTCAAGAAAGTAATGACAAAAGACTAGAAATAAGGTAATACCTTAGCTGATTGTTCAATAAGATGAACAAGAAGAAGGCAAGCACCAGCAGAGAGAGCAGGTAAGGATTCTGAGGAACATAGATTCTATAGGTGGGTGACAAGTACAATAGAAGGAGTATAAAGCAAATATAAGTCTCCTTGAGTCAAGCAAGACTCCTACGTCAGCACCAGCTACACCTCACCTGCGTAGAAATACTGTGCAGCAGTGGCAGCCATATTTCTGTATATCCCAAATCTAATTGGCTAGTAGCTCTCTCCTTGGAGGAATAACCCACAGCTGATGCCACGAGCTTACATCCTCTAGTGGTTAAGAGATGTTATAAGCCACAATAAGACCCTGTCATATTTTACAGAAAAAAATGCAATTCATGAATGAACATACCATCCAAACATCTGTGTCTATACCAAAGTAACCTACCATAATAATTAGTACTGTTTAAATACCTATATATCTAATTGCTTGTGTTTCATTAGTAGGATTGAAAGGTTATTCCTGGACAAACTGTCAGCCCATGAAAGGAAACAGCCAGAATTGACCAGAGTCCAAAACGACAGCTCCAGAGAAAGTAGACTGTTTTGCTTCTCATCCACCTGTGCCCCTTTTCTAAGCCTAGGGAACAATCTGTGGACGAGGGGGCATGGTAGAATGTAAGGGCTGCGATTGGGGTGAATGGTGAAACTACAGCAATATAGACTGGATACTTATTTGATCAACTTGATTGTATATACAAGCACCCCCCAGCTGGATGGTGGGACCCTTGGACTGTGTGAGTTTGGGCACAACTGTTTGCAAATTGGTTTTACATGAAGGATGCTCGTACTCATAACTTATTACTTGTTAAAAATGAAATAAAATTAAGTATATACATATATATATTAATATATATATTAATATATATATTAAATAAAAATAAAGAAAGAAAGAATATAAGCTCCTGAGATGGAAAAAAGGTGGGTCATAGGGTCCTGTGTTAAATGGGCAGAAAATGAGCATCCTTTGATGGATATTTTTCTAAAGGTCATATTTCTTTTGGATGGCAGGTTTCTGGCTGGTGAATGGATTTAAAAAAGGTCAAGCTTGAAAAAATGGAGACCAATTAGAGTGTGGGGTAGGAGACAATTAGATTCTTAAGTCGGAAAGTGTGTGAGCAGGACCAAAATTTCAGAAATATCTGGAGATCTAAATCAGGAGAATTTTGGATAAGTAGAGAAGGGAAAGACTAAGGCTGAGATAGATGGCCCTCTTGATTCACTCATTGGTCATCCTTGAATGGATGGATCCAGGGGAGGAGTGAGAAAGAGAGAGAGAGGGGGAGAGAGAGAAAGAGAGAGAGAGAGAGAGAGAGAGAGAGAGAGAGAGAGAGAGAGAGAGAGAGAGAGAAAGCAGCACAGTACGTTTAGGACAGCTGTGGCAGAATTAGAATGACAGATTCTAAGGTTATCCACTTATATTTAGAAAATGAACAGGTAGAGCACACCACGTAGAGATCTCTGGATTAAAAGGAAAAGGAGTTAAACGGAACTCTGGAGAGAGCAGGTGATTTGAAAAAATAGAATATGGGGGCTGGAGAGATGACCTAGAGGTTAAGAGCACCGACTGCTCTTGCAGAGGACCCAGGTTCAATCCCCAGCACCCACATGGCGGCCGAGAACCATCTGAAACTCCAATTCCAGGAGAACTCCAGTTCCAGGGGAATCCGAGACCCTCTTCTGACCTCCACGGCATTGCACGACACGGGTGCACAAACCTGCATGCAGACAGTACATTCATACACATAGAGAAATAAATAAAATTTTTAAAAAAGGAAAAATAGAACATGAACATAGATGATTAAAACTTCTATAGGGGAGAACTCAGGGTGTCCTCTTACAAACCCTAGAGGAAGAGGAATCTTCAGCAATCAGCACCCACAAATTTAATGAAGCCCTGTTCTAGAACAATAAATTCAAAACACAACAATACATATTCTCTCTCATTTTTATAAAGGATTTTAAAAGTCATATTAACATATCAGAAACAAACAGCACCCATCTTTTCATAAAGCCTGTCCTTCAGAGCATGTCTACTCCCATGTCTAAAAGGATATTTTCTGTATCCATGATATAACTTGTTTTATTTTTCAAATACTTTCTTATCAAATCATGCTTATCTGAACATAATCAACCAGAACTTGACCTCCTGAATAAACATCTTCAGTTCTTTTTTAAAAATTTTTATTGAACTTTTGCTCATTTCATACAAAATTCCTTGATCAAATTTAGACCCATTCCCAGTTCCATGCCCCGACCCCACCAGAGCTCATGCATTTTGCTATATTTATCTTGCATCTCTTTTTCAATTTTTTTTAAGTTTTTCAATGCAGAAGTTTACCATTTGGGGCAAAACGTACTGTTTCATTCAGTTCTTTGACTCAGTCTATGTTTGTTGTTCCTTTAAATTTTTATTGCTTCAAAACTTGCATATATGCCGTCATACACAAACTAAAATTATGACATCTGAAAATAAACTATATGATAATTCCAAAACATGTTTAGGGGATTGGCCTTTTGGCTATAGGCTTGTATGTGTGCTGGATAGCTTTAGTGTCAACTTGACACACCTGGGTTGAGGGAGCCTCAATTGGGAATTGGCTCCATTGGATTGGCCTGTGGCCACGTCTGTGGAGTATTGTCTTGATTGTCAGGCAATGTGGGAGGGCCCAGCCCACAATGAGTAGTGCCACCCTGGGCAGGTTGTTGTGTACCGTATAAGAAGGCAGGCTGGCCATGAGCCAGGGGAGCAAGCCAGTGAACAGCATTCCTCCATGGCCTGTGCTTCAGCTCCTGCCTCCAGGTTCCTGCCCTGAGTTCCTGCCTTGGGCTCCCTAAGTGATGAACTGTGACCCAGGAGATGTAAGCTGAATAAACCCTTTCCTCCCCAAGTTGGTGTCGGTCAGAGTGTTTTGTCACAGAAATGGAAGACAAACGAGAACATATGCATGTAAAGAAAGAAAAAAATATTACTTTACATTTCTCCTTTACATAGCAAGTTGATGAGTAACATTCTGCATTATATCTACTAAATGAGAAAGAAGGAAATGACAAAAATAAAAATAAATTTTAAAAATATAGTTATTCAGTTTGCCTTACAAATAGAGATTTGGTGCCAGAATTCACACATGAAAGATATCAGACGTCATTTGTTTTTCTGGGACTCTGTCACTCCACTTAGCATAATGGCTTCAATTTCCATCCATTTACCTGCAAAGTTCATGATGTCATCTTTCTTCACCGCTGTGTAGAACTCTATTGTATAGCTGTTCCACATTCTTTTTAATCCATTCCTCAGTTGAGGGGCATTTGGGTTGGTTCCAGCTCTTTGCTACTGTGAAGAGAGCTGCAATAAACATAGCTGTGCATGTATGTTTGCCATAGGATGAGTCTTGTGGGTGTATAACCAGAAGTGGTATGACTGGGTCAGGTGGAATTTGTAATTTTTATTTTGTGTCGAGTGTACCTAATGCATATTTTGGAATAATATAAAATTAAAGGGAACAACAACAAAAAAGAGTTCTCCACACTGCTTTCCATAGTGGTTGTACGAGTTTGCATTCCCACCATCAGTGGGAGTGCTCCCCTTTCTCCACAACCTTTCCAGCATTTGGTATCTTTTGTTGTCTTGATCATAGCCAGTCTTACTGGAGTAAGATGAAATCTTAAAGTGGTTTTAATTTGCATTTCAAATACTTTTAAATTTCTTCTTGAGGGAAAACTTATGAGATCATCTCTCCTAATAGCTGCCCAGCTCCCAATGTGGTCTAACCTGGAATAGAAATCCACCACAGAAATAAGGAAAAAAAAAACCTTGGTTTTTACAACTTATGTTCAACTGAATACCAAAACCAAACATTATTATAAATCCTTTCAAATTAAGGATAGGACAAACTTAACAGATATTTAGCAGCGTATGGTTTGTGTTTGCTCAGTAAATACTCTGCAGCTCCCATTTGCTAGGCAGGGTTATGTGCTTTCTGGAGGTGGAAGCACAGGTCAAGAATCTCAGTGTCCTGTCATTTGGGAAAAGCACAAGTAAAGAAGGAAAGCATTACGTGGCATCCTGGGTGCTTCCAAAGTTCTGTACAATGGGAGCTTGCGGGAAAATGTGTAATGTGAGATTCCCATACAAATCAAACCATCACATTTAAAGGGGACAGAATGTTAGAAACTAACACCCACAACCTAAAGCGTGATACATAGTGAAAAACTCCTAATCAAAGAAAGATACTTTGCTGTTTCTCAGCTTGGCCATTAGTGTTCACGAATTTATTGTTGGAAATTATTTCCAATGTTATTGCAAAATATTAATTTCCAATATTTCTGCTAAACCAATGCAAATTAAATTGTGATGTTTAAATGTTATTTTCGCAATATTTTTATTTAGCACATTATTTTTTAAGTATAAAGAATAATTTTCAGAACAGATCTGGTGGTGCAGGAAGCCACTAGGTAGGCTAAGGAAGGAGGATCCAAAGTTCAAGCACTGCCTGGGCTATAAGAGTAAGTTCAGAATAAACCTGGCCAAGTGAGCAAGACTGTAGTGTCCTAAAATGTTAAAAGTAGGGGCTGGAGAGATAGCCTAGCGGTTAAGAGCACCGACTGCTCTTCCAGTGGACCCGGGTTCGATCCCCAGCACCCACATGGTGGCTAAGAACATCTGTAACTCCTTTAATCCTAGCACTTGGGAGGCAGAGGCAGGCGGATCTTTGTGAGTTCAAAGCCAGCCTGGTCTACAGAGTGAGTTCCAGGACAGCTGGGGCAACACAGAGACCCTGTCTTGAAAAGACCAAAAAAAAAAAAGAACATCTGTAACTCCAATTCCAGGAGAACTCCAGTTCCAGGGGAATCCGACACCCTCTTCTGACCTCCGCAGCATTGCACGACACGGGTGCACAAACCTACGGGCAGACAGTACATTCATACACATACAAAAATAAATAAAATAAAATAAAAATGTTAAAAATAAGAAGGAGACTGGGAAGATGGCTAAGTGGGTAAAAACACTTGTTGCCATGCCTGAAGACTGCATGTGCATGCAGTGGCATATACACTTACAAAAGTAATTATAATAAACTAATAAAGGGAAAGAGCTCCAGCTCAGTGGGACAGCACGTGCATAGCATGTACAGGGCCATTATTGCAATCACAATGACGACATGATATGAATAATAATTTTTGAAATCAATGTTTTCTTCTTTTTCCACATGTGTAGAACAACTACAAAAAGATATTTTATGAATATTCTGGTTGCCATGCGAAAACACATCTTTTTCTTTGCAAGTGTCACTGTCTCATCTCTGTTTCCTACTTTGTTATAGAAGATGACTTGCCACATGCTTTGCTCAGCTGCTCTGGAGATACATATTCAACAAGTAAAGAGTTTGGAGAGAGAGCAGCCTTAGCTCACCAGCAGTCAAAATCAGAAGAATGTTGCTAATGTCAATTTCATTGGGATTCATAAAGGCAGTCACTATAGCAACACCATTTTCACATGGCATAGAAATGCTGTCTTTTATTTTATTTTTTATAGAGAAGCTGAGTGTTATATTATGATTCCCCACACACCATATCCCATTTATCCTCCACCTCCACATCACATCCATTTGCAACTGGGACGAGTTTCATAAGCATAAAGGGTTACTCTAGATTTAAGTGGAACAATGCTCTGAACTGAATTATTTTTTAAATAGAGAGTTAGAGGAATTAGGAGACATCTGAAAGAAACAGCTCCTGAAATTATGAGCATATTACTAGACCCTCTCTCTAAAAACTTGGAAACCAGTTATTTAAACAATAACTGTAAATTCAACAAAGGAGCTATGTAAAGGGGTCAAATAAAATTCAGTATGTGATTCAACTGCTTAAACAAACATAGGACATTTCTGCTTCCCATTTTCTTTGAGGATTACCTTTTAAGGAGAGGAGTTCTAGTTTCTTTTAATTTTTTTTATTTTTTTATTTTTTTAAGTGTATGAATGTACTGTTTGCATGTAGGTCTGTGCACCCGTGTAGTGCAATCCAGCAGAGGTCAGAAGAGGTCGTCGGATTCCCCTGGAACTGGAGTTAAAGACGGTTCTCATCCACCACGTGGGTGTTGGGGATTGAACCGGGTCTTCTGCAAGAGCAGGCGGCACTCTTAACTGCTAGGCCATCTCTCCGGCCCCAGGAGAGCAGTTATAGTTTTAATAATTTTTTCATTAATAAAATTCAACTATATCATTTCTCCAAACATTATAACATCAAAATATACATGGTTCCTTTTTCCTAAAAGATAATGGTGGAAAAAGAAGTGAAAGAGACAATTAGCACCATTATTTTACATTCTAAGTTATTTGGAAGAATTTTCCTAGAAAAAATAAAAATGTTACATATTTTAAATAGTCTCTTCTCAGCATTCAAACATTACCTAAACTCTCTTTGGTTTTAATGCTAAAACGTATCCTTTAAAAAATGTAGTTATTTTTATTTTATGTGTATGGGTGTATTGCTTGAATGTATTCAAGTGCACCATGCATGCAATGCCCACAGAAGCCAGAAGAGGATATCAGAACCACTGGAACACAAGTTATAGACAGTTGTCAGCCTCATGTGGGAGCTGGAAACCAAGCCTGCTGCAAGAGGAGCCAGTGCTCTTAAGTGCTGAGACATCTCTCCAGCCCCTAAAAATGTCTTATAATTTTATTACAACCATATAATTACATTTAAAATATTTTGGGAAAAATCTTAAAATAAGCTTTCACCCATGATACCGGTGCACTTGATCATGAAAAAATACCTATTCACTCAGTCAACTAGAATTGTCCCCTTCGGAAGTTTCATGGCCCATTGACTAAATGCATAATTAGGTAAGAGATTTTTCTGAGATTCTTTTCAAGCCCAGTTACAGCATGTATCAGGCAAATGAGAAGATACTAATAAAAATATTTGATGGGGGCTGGAGAGATAGCCTAGCGGTTAAGAGCACCGACGCTCTTGCAGAGGACCCGGGTTCAATCCCCAGCACCCACATGGCGGCTGAGAACCGTCTGTAACTCCAATTCCAGGAGAACTCCAGTTCCAGGGGAATCCGAGACCCTCTTCTGACCTCCGCGGCATTGCACGACACGGGTGCACAGACCTGCATGCAGACAATACATTCATACACATACAAAAAAAAAAAAAAATATATATATATATATATATATATATATTTGATGCTATTATTTAAACAATTAATTCCTCATAATATGCCCATTCTGTTTGAAAGGCTCCTGAAAAATTTTTATCAATCACAATGACAAAAATATGAAAAAAGCATGGAAAATCCAGCAGATACACAGCATTGGCCTTAAATAGACTTTTCAATACAATGTATTTCATAATTATGAAAAAATTAGTTCCATAATTATGTTAAAAGGAAACATACGATAGTATAGAAATTAATGTTATTAATTTCTTTCACATTAAGATGTGAAGTGTCATTTACACAGCTTCTGGACATGAAATACAGCTTTTAGGCAAAGGTATATGCTTTCTAAGAAGAGCTGAGATTACTTGTCTACAAAGAACATTTTACCAATGTGGAAAACTTGGGGTCAAAGAAATAACCAGTTCTAATGAAATATAGCTAATATGATTAGTGGATAAAATTTTTGAGTAGTTACAGAGCATTTGGGTAAATTGAGTTCATAGTGGCAAACAAGCTTTATAAATTATAGAAGCATGTAATGACATCAATTTCTACTTTTAATGTTTTCTTTCATTTGACATCATGTATATAAAAGGATTAAAGGTGGCTAAGAACCGTCTGTAACTCCAATTCCAGGAGAACTCCAGTTCCAGGGGAATCCGAGACCCTCTTCTGACTTCCGCGGCATTGCACGACACGGGTGCACAGACCTGCATGCAGACAGTACATTCATACACATACAAAAATAAATAAAAAAAAAATAATAATAATTATGTGTTCTGACCCAGTCATAACACTCCTGGGTATATAACTACAAGACTCATTCTTTTGCAGAGATATGTGCACAACCATGTTTATTGCTGCTCTCTTCACAATAGCGAAGAGCTAGAACCAACCAAAGTGTGCTCAACCAATGAGTGGATAAGGAAAATGTGTTACATCTACACAATGGAATTCTATGCAGAGGTGAAAAAAAAAAAAAGACATCATCATGAAATTTGCAGGTAAATGGATGGAACTAGAAGCCATTATGCTTAGTGAAGTAACACAGACCCAGAAAAACAAATGATGCATGGTGTTCCCCTTCTGTGGATCCTAGCACCAAATCCTTATTTGTAAGGCAAACTGAGTAATATTTTTCTTTTCTTTCATTTTTAGTAGATATAATACCTGATGTTACTATATGAAAAAAGTACATTAATACACACATCAACTTGTTATGTAATGTAGGAATGTAAAATAATATTTCTTTTTACCTGCACGCAACTCTACTCTTAAAATGTGAATCCTTAAACATGTTTTGGAATTAACCAAGAGTTTACTTTCAGACGCCATAATTTTGGTATATGTGAGTCATGTATATATGCATATTTTTTTTTAATTTTTTTTAATTATTATTATTTACCTTTGTATGTGTATGAATGTATTGTCTGCATGTAGGTCTTTGCACCCGTGTCGTGCAATGCCGCGGAGGTCAGAAGAGGGTCTCGGATTCCCCTGGAACTGGAGTTCTCCTGGAATTGGAGTTACATATTTTGGAGCAATACAAATTAAAAGGGAAGAGCAACAACCAAAAGACTGGTTCAAAGAGCTGACTGCGAGTGAGCAGTGCTTAGATCAGGGAATTCCCAGGACCACCTGAAACACAGGTAGGAGCTGGGCACTTCAGCCAGGCAGATTTTAGGATAGATCTACTCCTGGGTTGTTGGATAGTTGATTTGTTGGTTTGTTGGATGGCTAAATCTTTGTCTTGCATGACTGGGTGAAGTCGCCCTGCTAGCTGGGATTAAATGTGGGCCTGTTAAATCGTTGTCTGGTGTGGTGGTCTGGGCAGAGTCACTGTTCTACCTGGTTATTAAAAGTGGGCCTATTGCCACTGTGAGACTTGAGTGTGCAGTGCTTAGATCAGAGACTTCCCAGGACCACCTAAAGCACAGAGTAACAATTCAGGAATACCCCCCCCAAAACTGGAATTGCTGAGATTGATATTTTTGGAGAACCTTCAGAACAGAAAGAGAAGAGTGAATTAGACTTCCAATATATAAACAAAACTGAAAGACTGAAATCTAGACAAGTCAACACTCCATAAATAAGGAGGAAAAAAACAGGCATCTGAAGGAGGCAAGCAAACCAAGCCTTCGACAGAGTGAAAAGATATTCGTGATTCACATTGGAAAACAGACAAAAAAGGGAAACCTGCGTGCCAGGGACACAATGAAGGGACAACATGGGAAAGGTGCAGGATAATTCTACACCAAGCTCTACCAAACCTGTAGGAGATTGTTACAGTGGGATCCCCCAGGGGTGACTCAAGAAACAGATCTTAGAGGAGAAATGCAGATCTATTCAGAGAAATTAAAGAATATAAAGAACAAGTCAGAGAAAGAAGGAGAAAGCATGAAAAACTCAAGAAGGACCTGGAGGGAGACAATGACAAACTTCAGAAAGAACTAAAGGGAGAGAATGACAAACTCCAGAAATAACTAGAGGGAGAAAATGACAAACTCCTGAAGGAAGTGGAAACACTGAAACAGGAAGCCAACCAGCAAAGTAAGGAGCAACAAGAAGAGACTGAGAAACTCCAAAACAAAGTGGAAATACTAAAGAAATCAAAGGATGAAATGAAAAAAGAAATAGAAAAGTCATTCGATCAAGAGGAAAGGAATGGAAAAAGCCTCAGAAATAGAATGGAGGAAGCAGAACAAAGAATATCGGGCCTGGAAGATCACACAAAACAACTAAAAAGCTCAAGTACAGATTATGAAAAATTTTAAAATACACAAAAGTGGAACAATCAAGAGCTGTGGGACACTATGAAAAGATCAAACCTCCACATCATAGGAATAGAGGAAGAATCCCAGGAGAATTATTGATCAGATCTTCAAGAGAATAATAGATGAATATTTCCCCAAACTAAATAAGACAAACCCATACAAATAAAAGAAGCACATAGAATTCCAAACAGACAAGATCAGAAAAGAAACTCTCCAAGCCATATCATAGTTAAAATGCTAGACGCCCAAAACAAAGACAAAATTCTGAAAGCCACAAGAGAAAAACAAGTTTCATATAAGGGGAAACCCATCAGAATTACAACTGACTTCTCAGCACAAACCATGAAAGCAAGAACATGGAGCAAAGCATTCCCATTGTTAAAAGACTATAGATGCCAACCCACGTTATTATACCCAGCAAAAATGTCAATTATAGTTGAAGGAGAGAGAAAAATCTTGCATGACATAAACAACATGATAGAATACATGTCCAGAAAACCAACCCTTCAGAAAATACTTGAAGCAATTCAAAGGAAGAAGAGAGGAGCAATTATCCCCAACCACCTAGAAAGAGAAACTAATAAAAACATAACTGCAGAAGTAGAAAATGAGACTAAAAGTGCAAATGGATAATAAGGTGAAAGGAAGCAACATGCATCTTTCAATTATAACCTTAAATATTAATGGACTAAGGGCTGGAGAGATGGCCTAGTGGTTAAGAGCGCCGACCACTCTTGCAGAGGACCCGGGTTCGATCCCCAGCACCCACATGGCAGCCGAGAACCGTCTGAAACTCCAATTCCAGGAGAACTCCAGTTCCAGGGGAATCCGACACCCTCTTCTGACCTCCGCGGCATTGCACGACACGGGTGCACAGACTTGCATGCAGACAGTACATTCGTACACATATAGAAATAAATAAAATTAATAAAAAATTTCTTTTAAATATTAATGGACTAAACTCCCCAATCAAAAGACATAGACTGGGTGATTGGATTAGGAAACAAAACCCAACTATAATCTGTCTACAAGAAACCCATCTCAATCTTAAGAATAGGCACCAATTTAAGGGAGAGAGATGGAAAAAATATTCCAAGCAAATAGTACCAAAAAGAAAGCAGGTGTTGCCATTTTAATATCAGACAAAATAGACTTCAAAGTAAAAAAAATCAGAAGAGACAAAGAGGGCCATTACATCTTTATCAAAGAAACAATTGACCATGAAGACTTCACAATCATGAATATATATGCATCAAATTCTGATGCACCAAACTTTATAAGGAAAATTCTTCAGGACCTTAAGGCACAGATTAAACCCAGCACACTAATACTAGGGGACCTCAATAACCCACTAAGTCCTTTGGACAGACCAATAGGACAAAGAATAAACAGAGAGAAGTCTGAACTGAATGATACGATACACCAAATGGACCTCACAGACATCTACAAAATATTCCACCCAAATACCAAAGAATACACTTTCTACTCAGCACCCCACGGAACATTCTCCAAAATCGACCACATACTGGGACACAGAAAAAAACTCAACAAAGACAAAAAGATTGAAATAATTTCATGCATTCTATCATACCACAGTGCAATAAAGCTCAATATCAGCACCAGGATAAGCCCTACAAGCTAGAAGAACACATGGAGACTAAGCAACACACTTCTTAATAATGAATGGTTCAAGGAAGAAATAAAGAAAGAAAGAAAAGCATTCTTGGAATTGAATGACAATGATAATACAACACAACAAAACATATGGGACACTTTAAAAACAGTCCTAAGAAGGAAATTTATAGCCCTGAGTACCTACATCAATAAAACAGAAAGAGCACAAGTGAACAATCTAACACTGCAGCTAAAAACACTTGAGAGACAACAGCAAATGAACCCTAAATGCAGCAGACAGGAAGAAATAACAAAAATCAGAGCAGAAATCAGTGAAATAGAAACAAAGAAAACCATACCAAAAAATCAATGAATCGAAAAGTTGGTTCTTTGAGAGAGTAAACAAAATAGACCTCTAACCCAGTTAATCAAAAGAAAGAAGGAACACCTCCAAATCAATACAATCCATGATGAAAGGGGAAATATCACAACAGACAAGGAAAAGATCCAATCATACGGGAATACTTCAACAACCTATACTCTACTAAGTTTGAAAACTTAGAAGAAATGGATGAATATCTGAAAACCTGGGAATTACCAAAGCTCAACCAAATAGAGATTGACAGCTTAAACAGACCCATAATATATGAAGAAATTGAAGATGTAATAAGAAACCTACCAACTAAAAAGGCCCAGGCCCAGACAATTTCACAGAAGAATTCTATAAAACATTTCACAAAGACTTACAACCATTATTACTCAAATTGTTTAGAAGGATACAAATAGAGGGAAGTCTCCCAAATTCCTTCTATGAAGCCAGCATCACTCTAATACCAAAACCAGGCAAAGATCTAACCAAAAGGAAAACTATAGATCCATCTCATTAATGAACACAGATGCAAAAATTCTAAACAAAGTACTTGCAAATCACATACAGACCACATCAAGAAGAACATCCATCATGACCAAGTTGGATTCATACCAGAAGTGCAGGGATGTTTCAACATACAAAAATTAATAAATATCATAAAACATATAAATGGCCTGAAAGACAAAAACCACATGATCATCTCAATTGACATGGATAAAGCCTTTGACAAAATCCATCATCCCTTCATGCTTAAAATCCTAGAGGGAATTGGATTGGAGGGATCATTCCTCAGTGTAACAAAAGCCACATACAGGAAACCCACAGCCAATATCATCCTAAATGAGGACATGACAGAATCATTTGCTTTAAAAGTAAGAACTCGGCAAGGCTTCCCCCTGTCACCACTCCTCTTCAATGTAGTGCTTGAAACACTTGCTAAGGCAATAAAGCAAGAAAAATAAATTAAAGGACTTCTTATTGAAAAAGAGAAAGTCAAGCTATCCCTTTTTGCTGATGATATGATTGTGTACTTAAGGGATGCTAAAAACTCCACTAAAAAACTCTAGAAACGATTAAGAGCTTCAGTAAAGTGGCAAGATACAAAATAAATCTAGAAAAATCAGTAGCCTTTCTTTACACCAACAACAAGCAACGGAAGAAGGAATACAAGGAGACGTTCCCACTCACAATAGCCTCAAAAACAATAAAATACCTAGGAATAAACCTAACCAAAGACACCAAAGATCTCTACAACAAAAAATTTAAGCCCCTGAAGAAGGAAATTGAAGAAGACATCAGAAGATGGAAAAACCTCCCATGCTCATGGATTGGGAAAATTAATATAGTAAAAATGTCCATTCTACCCAAACTCTTGCACAGATTTAATGAAATCCCAATTAAAATCCTCAAGAATTTCTTCACAGGCTTGGCAAAATCCTTAATTTCATTTGGAAAAACAAAAGACCCCAAAGCAACACTGAGTGAAAAGAACAATACAGGGAGATCTCTATTATACCAGACTTCAAACTATACTGCAGGGATATAGTCATAAAAACAGCTTGGTACTGGCACAAAAATAAATATGCTGACCAATGGAACAAAACTGAAGATCCCAACTTGAGCACATACAATTTCAGGCACCTCATATTTGAGAAGGGGGCCAAGAAGACACAATGGAGTAAAGACAGCATCATTAGCAAGTGGTGTTGGCAAAACTGGATCACCACTTGTAGAAGAATGAAATTAAACCCCTCTCTCTCACCCTGTACAAAAGTCAACTCCAGATGGATCAAAGACCTCAACATGAAACCCAAAACTCTGAATGTGATAGAAGAAAAAGTTTGCAGCAGACTATAAGACATAGGCATAGGAAAAGACTTCCTAAATCAGACAGCAGCTGCACAAGAATTAAGGTCAACAATTGACAAATGGGACCTCATTAATCTCAAAAGCTTCTGTATAACAAAAGAAACAATCAAGGAAGTGAAGAGAAAACACACAGAGTGGGAGGAAACCTTCACAGCAGATACAGTTGACAAAGCATTGATTTCCAGAGTATATAAACTACTCAAAAAACAAAAAAGAAAGGAAACGAATGACATACTCAAAAGATGGAGCAAAGAGCTGAACAGAGACTTCACAAGTGATGCATTAGAGATGGCTGAGAAACATCTTAAGAAGTGTTCAACGTCACTAATAATTAAAGAACTGCAAATTAAAACCACTTTAATATATCATCTCACTCCAATAAGACTGTCTAGGATCAGGAAAACAAATGATACCAAGTGCTGGAGTGGTTGTGGGGAACGGGGAACACTCATCCATAGCTGGTGGGAATGTCAAGTCGTACAGCCACTATGGAATGCAGTGTGGAGAACCCTTGGAAGACTCAAAATGAGCTTACCACCTGACCCAGTCATACCACTCCTGTATATATACCCACAAGACTCTTCTTACCACAGAGATACATGCACAGCTACGTTTATTGCAGCTCTGTTCACAATAGCAAAAAGCTGGAATCAACCGAAATGCCCCTCAACTGACAAGTGGATAGAGAAAATGTGGTACATATACAAAATGGAGTTCTATGCAGCAGTTAAAAAAAAAAAAAGAAATACATCATGAACTTTGCAGGTAAATGGATGGAACTAGAAGATATTATGTTAAGTGAAGTAACACATTCCCAGGAAAACAAATGACAAATGGTATCCCTCATCCATGGATGCTAATGCCAATAACCTAGTTGTAAATAATTCTTGTTGGGAACAATGCATATTGGAAAGCACAACAACAGCACCAACAGCAGAAAAGACTGCATCAAAGAGCTGACCAAAACAGTGAATCTGGTGTGGTGAGGGGTTGGGAGGGGGACACAGAACACAGGTCTAGATTGGATTTGTAACATAATCTTGTAAATATATATATATTTTTTTTTAAAAGAATAATTACACACACACACAAAAAAAAACAAAGAACTGACTAAAACAGTAAACTTCTTCCCAAAACAGTAAATTCCTGCACTGAAAATTTTAAAAAGACTGAGAAAAAGATGCAAGACATGTATGGCAGGGTAGGGGTAAGGAAGAGGGAATGGGTCTAAAGTTGAATAAGAAATATTGTATGAGATGCACAAAACTTAATAAAACAAAAACAGATGGACGAAGCAAAAGTAACTCAGCAAGGCACATTTTATTTTTGCAAACTTAGAAATGCATTTCTCTGATTTAGAAAGTCTTTTCTTTTTTTTATTTTATGTATTTATTTCTGTATGTGTATGAATGTACTGTCTGCCTGCAAGTTTGTGCACCCGTGTCGTGCAATGCCGCGGAGGTCAGAAGAGTGTGTCAGATTGCCCTGGAACTGGAGTTCTCCTGGAATTGGAGTTTCAGACGGTTCTCAGCCGCCATGTGGGTGCTGGGGATCGAACCCGGGTCCTCTGCAAGAGCGGTCAGTGCTCTTAACCGCTAGGCCATCTCTCCAGCCCAGAAAGTCTTTTCTTATGCCTATATCTTATAGGTTTCTTCTTTTTTTTTTTTTTACCTTTTTTTAAAATTTATTTATTGTTTTAAGGGATTCTACAATACAATGACACAGTTGTTTGCAGATAGCATTGATGTCACTCATTATGTCATACAATCAGGTAATTGGTGCATTTTGCAAGTATCTATGTCCAAATTTTGAGCAACCCAAGGTTCCCATAGACCAGTTGGAGAAGCTTGTATGCACAGACATGTTGATCAATCAGGAGTCCAGACTATATTCCTGTAGTCTCATGATTCACCCCTATCTCT
>VZQC01010506.1:406217-480938 GCA_009823505.1 Rhizomys pruinosus
TTTTTTTTTTCTTCCTCTCCCCCTCCTTCTTTATGGAGTGTTGACTTGTCTAGGTTTTCAGGCTTTCACTTTTGTTTATAGATTGGATATTGGAAGTCTAAGTCACTCTTCCCTCCCTCTTCTGAGAGTTTTCCTAATCCAATCCACTGGATACTCTCTCTTCCTCAAATCCAATTGTTGGTGGGTTGGGGGGGGATATGCCTGGCTTAGCCTGTGCCCAGCACCTGAGTCAGGCACCCGAGAGAGCCAGACCCAAGCTCAGGACCGCTTCTGGCTGCGAGGGGGGAAGGGCGACCCGCCGGGCTGAGGACACGAACCCAGACCCCGCCAGCCACCTGGCCCTCTGACACCGACCAGAAATCAATTGTCCAGCACCACAAAAGTCACTCTGCCCTAAGCTTTTACCTGTCTAGAGCTGTGTCGGATGGCTCCAAGTGTTCCTAACAGGTCAGGACCCTGAGTCCAAGCACACGACCCTACTCATAGGTTTCTTCTATCACATTCAGGGTTTCAGGCTTCATGTTGAGATTTTGATCCACTTGGAGTTGATTTTTGTACAGGCTGAGAGGTAAGGGTATAATTTTGTTCTTCTACAAATGGTGATCCAATTTTGCCAGCATCATTTGCTGATGATGCTATCCTTCCTCCATTGAGGTTTTTTTGCGCCTTTGTCAAATATGAGGTGGCTGAAATTGTATGAGTTCAAGTTTGGATCTTCCGTTTTGTTCCATTGGTCAATGGGTCTGTTTTTGTGCCAGTACCAGGCTGTCTTTATGACTATGGCCCTGCAATATAGTTTGAAGTCTGGTATAGTGATTCCCCCCTGTATTTCACTTTTTGCTCAGGGTTGCTTTGGCTATTCGGGGTCTTTTGTTTTTGCATATGAATTTAATGATTTTTTTCCCAAGAAGCTCATGGGGATTTTGATTGGGCTTGCATTGAATCTGTATATCAATTTGGGTAAAATTGTCATTTTTACTATATTAATTTTTCCAATCACTGAGCCTGGGTGGTCTTTCCATCTTTTGATGTCATTTTCAATCTCCTTCAGGGGTTTAAATTTTTTGTTGTAGAGACCTTTGGTATCTTTGGTTAGGTTTCTCCCCAGGTATCTTACTATTTTTGAGGCTATTGTGAGTGGGAAGGTCTTATATTCCTTCTTTTTTCTTTTTTTTTTTTTTGTCTTTTCGAGACAGGGTCTCCCTGCAGTCCCAGCTGTCCTGGAACTCACTCTGTAGACCAGGCTGGCCTTGAACTCACAAAGATCCACCTGCCTCTCCCTCCCAAGTGCTAGGATTAAAGGCGTGCGCCACCACGCCCGGCATTCCTTCTCCACTTGTTTATTGTTGGTGTTTTGTAGCCCACCACTTTACTAAAACTTAATCATTTCTAGAAATTTTCTGGTGTAGTTTTTAGCATACCTTAGGTAAACTATCATATCATCTGCAAAAAGGGATAGCTTAACTTCTTTTCTAATTAATACTCCTTTAATTTCCTTCTCTTGTCTTATTCCCCTAGCAATGTTTCAATCACTATGTTGAAGAGGAGTGGCACCAAGGGGCATCCTTGCCAGTTCCCACCTTTAAGGGAAATGGTTCTAATTTTTCTCCATTTAGGATGATGTTTGCAGTGAGTTTGCTATATATGGCTTTGATCATGTTGAGGAATGTTCATTTCAGTCTGATTCCCTCTGGGACTTTAAACATGAAGGGATGCTGGATCTTGTCAAAGGCTTTTTCTTCATCAATTGAGATGATTGTGCGTTTTTTGTCTTTCAGTCCATTTATGTGTTTTATGGTATTTATTGATTTACGTATCTTGAACCATCCCTGCATCTCTGGTATGAAACCAACTTGATCATGATGGATGATCTTTTTGATGTAGGTGCAGCTGCACAAGAAATAAGGTCAACAGTGCACAAATGGGACCTCAACAAACTCAAAAGCTTCTGTACAGTGAAAGAAACAATCAAGGAAGTGAAGAGAAAACCCAGAGAGTGGGAGGAAATCTTCACCAGTGATACATCTGACAGAGAATTAACATCAAAAATATATAAACTATCCATAAAATGAAGAAGTAAGAAAACAAATGACCTACTCGAAAGATGGAGTAAACATCTAAACAGAGACTTCACCAGTGAGGAATTAAAGATGGCCAAGAAACATCTCAAAAAGTGTTCAACATCATTAATAATTAAAGAAATGTAAATAAAAACCACTCTCAGATATCATCTCACTGTGATACAACTAGCTAAGATCATGAAAACAAAAAACACCAAATGCTGGAGAGGTTGTGGGGAAAGGGGAACACTCATCCACTGCTGGTGGGAATGTAAACTTGTACAACCATTATGGAAAGCAGTGTGGGGAACCCTTAAAAGACTCAAAATAAGCCTACCACCTGACCTACCCATACCACTCCTGGGTATATACTCACAAGACTCATCCTACCACAAAGATAAATGCACATCCATGATTATTGCAGCTCTCTTCACAATAGCGAAGTGCTGGAACCAACCCAAATTCCCTTCAACAGATGAGTGGATGACAAAAATGTGGTACATCTACACAGTGGAGTAGTATTCAGTAGTAAAGAAAGACGACATTATAAACTTTGCAGGCAAATGGATGGAGCTCAAAGCCATTGTGCAAAGTGAAGTAACACAGTCCCAGAAAAGCAAACAATGAATGGTCGCCTTCATTTGTGGATGCTAACACCAAATCCCCCAGATGAAAGGCAAGCTGAACAACATTATTGTTATATTTCTGTTTATCTGAAAGCAACTATGTTGTTATAATGAAAATCTCTCAATGGGCTCTAGAATCCACCCACCACTTATTTCTAGACTCTGTAATTATTATATATGCATGGAGAGTATGTATCCATATTTTAAAGTAATATAAAATTAATGGAGGAAAATATGAATTCCTAAGCATAAAAAGAAGACTGAGAGAAAGATGCAGGACAGTTATGGAAGAATGTATGATCTGGGGTGGGATGGGGGGGAGGGAAAAGGGAATATGCCTAAACTAAATAAAAAAATTTATGTCTGAAGTACACTGGACATCAATAAAATAATCTTTCAAAAGAAATGCAATTCTCTTGCTGGGCATGGAGGCACATGCCTCTAATACCACCACTCAGTAGGCAGAGGCAGGCAGACTTCTGTGAGTTCCAGGCCAGCTGGGGCTACAGGGAGATTGTGTCTCAAAAAGACAAAGAAATTAAAAAAAAAAAAAAAAAAAAAAAACCAACTTAGAACTATAGTTTCCCAGCCCTGCCCAAGACTGAATGGGAGACATGGAGACAGAATCTTGAAACTGTTTTTATTAACTCCTTTAGGCAATCCTCATAATGTGGTATCTCTATAAGCTTGCTAATGTCTCAGTCTGATGAGGACGCAGCCAGTGCAGAGGACTGAGCACCACTGGACCAAAGAGGGAAGGAAGTGGATGCACATGCCACCCAGTATGTGTACAGGTGGCACAATAAAAAAATAGGTGTTATATGCCAATACATTATTCATTCAATAAATATAGTCATTCATGGATATTACCAATATATTGTTCTAGAATATTATTAAGGTAATAGTGATTTTCTTTTCCCTTTAACACATGTTTGCTACATAAAACCCTCTGAGCTCTTTTTATATCAATGAATCAAATAAAAAATTTTACTGTATCACACAGAAACTTAACTCATGAATTTATCTCTACTGATATTTTCCACCTTTTCCATCCTTTCCAGTATCTGTAACTTTTCCTTATCTTCCTCTGAACACAACAAGCCATGAATCTGCACAATTCTCCTTCCTGACACCCACATTCCTCTCTTCTTTAAACAACAGTTAAACCCTGTATCTTCCAAGCAATCCTTTCACTTAAGTTTCATTCCTTAACCTACAACCAGAGAAACCCTCTACTGAATGTCTGCAATTATCTCTTTTATATATTTTTAGGTTCCTTGAAAGTCTTCCCTTTCCTTTTCATAATGCTGAGTCTAGAGAACAATAGAATGCTTATCTTGTATAATATGTGACTTATTGGGATGCTTTAAATGGGGAAGGCTCAAAGGAAGGGTTAAACAGGGAGAAAAGGAGGAGATAAAATTAATGCTTAGGTAGTATAAAAAATAATCAGAGGGAATTATATTAGTCCAAAAACCTACTCTCCAATTATATATAAAATATCTCTATATGAGCCCATGTGCATAGCTGAAAGCTACATAAAAGAAACAGTTCCAGACAGGAGAAACCTTCCTTTGATTGTTGGCCAGAGTAGTCCAAAAATCACCCCAAATTACACAGGCTGTTGTCACTTCCATTGATCGCTTCCTAGAACTTGAAGATCAGACCCTATTGCTGAAGACAGCACATACTTCAGACGCAGGGATTTGGAGCAATGGAGCTGGAACTGACCTAGAAGCCACATCTGCTGAAGGCTAGCTCTCATAGCTTTGGAGAGCACTATGCAAGCTACTAAGGGAGAACATCAATCAATAGTCCAACTGCAGCTGTATGGCCTAATAACCACATGGATTACCAGCAGAAGGAAAGACATTGGCTCAGTAGTGGCACTTTTAACTTAGGGGTAATCAACAGCTACCTAATTGTACTTAAAGCCCACTCAGTGGGAGTAAGTTTGTGTATGGTACTGGAAACATACCCAAATACATATGTCTGGAGAGGTCATAGATCTTAAAGAAAAAAATTCTTACTATATGCAAAATATGGCTCCTTATATTTATTTTCAAGTATCCCAGTTATCACTCATCAAATAAACCTCTTTTGAAAAAAACAGAGATTATTGAAGAGTTCCACAACTGGTCATACACAGAGATTGTGAATTGCCCAAGCCTAAGTGGCACATCCATGATGCAACACCTAAGGCTCATGGAACATAGAACAGTGCATCTCTCAATTCCCATCAATGAAGCTCCCTCATGTAACAGGAGGCCAGGAACACATAAGGTGACAAATGAGCAAAACATAGAGAATACGAGTCTGTAGATTATTTGTCCTTGGACAGGACTCCTATATTAAACTCCACCCAACCAAGGCTCAGGGACCATGTGGAAGAAGGAGCAGCAGGATTGGAAGAACCAGGGAAGAGGTGCATGATCATATGGAAACAGAGTGATATAACCTTCTACATCTTTCCTCATATGTATCTACAGCAACAGTGTCAGCATGCACAAGACCCATGCAAACTCAAACAAACAAACAAACAAAAAAAACCCAACCCAGAACTGTAGAAAATACCCCAATCTTAGTCAAAGAATTACTGGCAGTTGATTAATGCTGGGTGAAGAAGAATGGACTTCTTAAAAAGATTAGACTCTAGATAGGCTGAATAGACCTCTGTGAGTGAACTTGCATTTGAGGGACATCTGGGGATCCCAACTTGACAGGAAAGGCCTTAACACAACAGAATGTATGAATTCCAGTGGGGGGCTATGGGAGGGGGAATATGCAGATGACTAAGATGTTCTGTAGGAAATACACAAAAATTCAATAAAAATTTTACAAAAAATTAAAAATATACCAAAATGAAAAAATTGAATTGACCTATGAAATTATATCCAAAAACAAATAAACAAAAAGATATAATTATTACTAGCTTTCGTATATTTGAACATTGAGTAATCCCAAATTCATGAAGTATTCTCAAAATTCCATAAAATGGTAGATTTAAATTAATGTGTTTTTATTTATTATTTTTATTTTATGTGTATGAGTGTATTGCCTGTATGTATGTAAACACATGTGTGTGGTGCAATGCCTGAAAAAGTCAGAAGCAAGCATCTTAACTGGAATTACAGATGGTCACCAGCTATCATGTGAGTGCTGGGAATTGAACCCAGATCTTCTGCAAAAACAGCCAGTGAGTGCTCCCATCTGCTGATCCAACCCCAAGAAGATTGAATTTTATAAACAGTATAATTTTATAATTTAATTTTACCCGGATATGGTGAATGAACTATGTGGTTCTGTGAGGAATGAGCACTAGTAAATGCTCATCTTTACGTCTTATTGGCAAGTGAATTACACATCGCAATCTTTAATTGAAAGTGCAACCTGTAAATCAATAGTCTCACCCAGTTTTTCCTTGAAGGAAGACAAAGGAGGGCAGGAGGTCATTCTTAGACTGCAGATTGCAAGAAAAAGGAGAATTCTCCAGATATTCCAGAAAAGTACAGTTTTTAGAAAAAACATAAATAAGTGGAGATGGCAGCTGCCTTTATGAGAAACAGGAGGGTGCATCTCTCAATTACTGATATTGTACTTCCATTTTAAATAATATTTATTTATTTTTCTAAAATTCTATACATTTATACAGTGTAATTTCATCATATCCATCTCCCACTACTCCCTCTAACTTATACAGCTATCGGTAAAGTAGTCCTCTTACAAAGACCTGTATCCAGATACCAATCGAAATGATCTGGACTTACCCCTTATCCAGGATCCAATAACCAAGAGACTTGCATATAGAATTTAGTGGTCTTTTTTATTTTTTAATTTATTTCTGTATGTTTATGAATGTACTGTCTGCATGTAGGTTTGTGCACTCATGTCGTGCAATGCCTCGGAGGTCAGAAGAGGGTCTCAATTCCCCTGGAACTGGAGTTCTCCTGGAATTGGAGTTACAGACAGTTCTTAGCCTCCATGTGGGTGCTGGGGATCGAACCCGGGTCCTCTGCAAGAGCAGTCGATGCTCTTAACCACTAGGCTACCTCTCCAGCCCCAAATTTAGTGGTCTTTAAACCTGAGAAGGTTTTTAAACCTAAAAGTGTAATGTTTATTTTCAGTAAATGCCAATGGAATAAGTTAGCATCTCTTTCTTTTATAAATATAATTATATATTTATAATTATAAACTACATAGATACACAATATGGAGCGAGGTGTGATGGCTTTGCTGGGCAGACAAAGCAGTTCATGTCGCAATAAAGGCTAAGAATAAGGCCTAAACCTGTGTTTGGAGCTCTACAGTCAATGACTTCTGCATGACATAGTGTTGCAGTTGAAAAAAAAAAAAAGAAAAAGAAAAGAAAAGTTCAAAGAATATACTTTCAGCAAAGTGCCAAAGTGGTTTTTAAGCTAGGAATGGCCATTGATCCCAGATCCTTGAGGTTACCTCTGTGCTTATTGGAGAAGATCTAGTCTTGGGGTCATAAGAAATTCTGAATTGGAGCTGAACAAGCAGCTTGTCTCCTACCAAGTCATAGTTAAGTAATCACCTTATGTGCATTGAATAATTACCTTATGTGCATCAAATAATCACCTTATGTGCATCAAATAATCACCTTATGGGCATAACAACATAAATTTACCATGCCACCTCTCAGGGTTCCCACATCCTGGATCCTCTCTCCATCTTATAGTAAGTAAACCCCTGAGATGGCTGTGTTAAGTTTAAGGAAATATCTCATGATAAATGCAATTATTCCTGCTCGCTAAGATTTCTAAACCCAAAAGTCTTGGCTTTGGGAGATGGGAAATGACACTTTGTACACACAGGTAAATACAAGACTGCCACGTTCACTTCTACTCCTGCTATCTGTTCAGGCAATGGGATAATCAGCTGAATGTATTAGCTTATCCTTCCTACTGTCTCCTGCAAAAATGGTCTACCAGATGGACTGTAACTAGGTCACAATGATGTTTCTCCCCCTTATTCTTAGAGAGTGAAGCTTCCAACATAGCAAATACATGAGAAAACTAATGAATCTCATGAGGCTCTTTTTATCTTCCTTTTTAATTAATAAATGGGTTAGTGGATCAGAATCAGTGTTGCATATGTTACACTGATGAACTCAAATACATTTCCAATAATTTAAAGGTTAAGAGTATTTGTTGCATAGTAATTAGAAAATTCAGATTTAATTTAGGTGAGTACATAAGTCAACTAGGATTATTCTTAGATTATTTAATTATTTCTTTCCATGATTGAATAACTTCAAAGTTATCAATCTGGAGCCCCAAAAAATACCTGGTCTCTTGTTGCCATGGCTCCATTTGAGAAAGAACATCACTCAGAACTCTCACCTGTCAGTAAGTGGTAGAATATCCAGTGTGGGAGGTGGTATGGTTTGGATGTGGAATGCTGCCCAAAAATGTTCATGTGTCTGAGACTTGATTCTCACTGTGGAGATGTTCAGTGATAGACTTCTGAGAACCAGAGCTGGTGGGATACCGCTGGGGGCTTTCCAATGAGAGGGGCTAGCCCTGTGGGAGCCAGAGTTTGTTATTTCTAGAATGAGTGGTCGTGGGTCTCATCTTGACTCCAAATCTCTCTTTGACAATTTTTGAGTGTCCATATGCTCTCCTTGTTCCACAAGTGCTCTCACCATGGTGATGGCATTCACCGTGAGGTAATGCAGCCAAGTGAAATGCTGTTTGGACTATCTGCCTCTAAAACTGTGGCCTAAATAAATCCTTTTCTTTATTAATACTCAGCCTCAGTTATTTAATTATCATAAACAAAACCACACCATTTTAGTAGAGTAGACTTAATTGATATTGGTCCCAAAGTTCTCTAGTCTCTAAAGTTTAGAGCCTGTAAATATTAATTTATTTGACAACACAACTTTCAAGATATAATTAAGTTTAGGATTTGACATGAATGATGATTTATTATGAATTATCCAGGTAAACCTAAGTTATAATTATTAAGTGCTCTTATTTTAAAAAGTGAAAATATTGCTACAGGAACCAAATGCAAAGTGTGAGAAATAATAAGAGATGTTACACTTCTGGATGGAAATGTATGGGATGCAAGCAAAAGTGAAGGCTTGTAAAGACTATGGGTCTAGAATCCAGAAAATTCAAAGAATTACCCTCATACTTAGAAGATCAGAAGGGAGGACAACTCCTCAGAGCTTCCCAGTTTCAATACAGTGAGACCGATTTGGAATTCATACTACCAATTTGTAAAAGAAAAACTGTGTTGGTCAAGCCTCCAGGTTTGAAATCGTTTGTTACAGCAGATGTGAAACTAATGCATGCAATAAAAAGTGAGCTGATAAATGCTTATCTTGTCATTTCACAACTCAAGATCAGCTACCTAGATGCTCTACTGATGACTCTAGATTTTTCTGTGACTCTCCTGCCTCTACTCTCCATGTGCTAAATGGCTGCCCCAGTCTTGAAATTTATGCCAAGTTTATGCCATGTGACAAGGAGGAAAGGAAGGAAGGCCACGTCTTCCCATCTTCCCTATTTCTTCTCTCCTTGGTTATATGTGTAAAGTAAGCAATCAGTAATATTCACAGACACTAGGGTTGGATTTGTGCTGATGGTAAATTGGGGCTCCAATGGTCAGGTAAACTTTGATATGTAAGATTGGCAAAATCAGACCCTTCTTAATTGGCTGCTTTTAGCACCATGGAACAGAGGTTGGGATTGCTGGGAAATGAACCTGACTGATTTGTGTAGAATGGTCTCTTATCCACTTGATTCTGAAGAGCTGTCTCCTCTGAATGTATCTGAAACACAAATAGTGTCTTACTGTAGACTCAGCCCATATCCCTTCCCAAATCTCTTGTTCTTGTTCTTCAAATCCCACACCAGCTAGCCAAACCAAGGTAATAATTTTCACGCTGATTCAGCTCATCTCTTCTCCAGGCAAAATAGGCACCCTTTAGCAAACTCTAGCCGGAGGAGCCATCTGTAGCCTGGGATTTATTCACTTTCCCCCAGTCGACAGATCCATTAGGACTCTCTTGGGATTCTTGTGGATAGTGGGATGGATGACAGGTTATAAGGCAGGAGGTATGCTGCCAGTGTGTGTGTGTGTGTGTGTGTGTGTGTGTGTGTGTGTGTGTGTGTGTGTGCATTAGACTGGTTCCTGTATGGATCCGTAGATGCTACTTTCATTGGATGGCAGATGATGCTGGGCAAGCTGGGAATCAGTTGGTAGATCACCAACTTGGCACACAGTTCATGCCAAGGGATGTAGTCGTCTCAACATCTTCCATTTCCCATCCCCAAGACAAATGGAATTTTGCTACTTTTTTTTAGGAAAATTTATTATTTGACCACAGCATGACTCTGCTGAAATATCCCTAAAAAAGTGATCTTCAAATTATGTAGCTTTGGGACTCTATAAGAAATGCATTTTTTGTACTGGTTTAAAAATCAGTACAAAAACACTCAGAACATTCTGAACAAAATAAACAAGTTTTTAATAAATGTTGCCCTTACCACAGGCTATGTACATTGGTATTTTTCTTTCCATTCTGTTCTCTATCATCTTTTTCAAATGCTTCTCAAGACCCGTTAAATGGATTTCACAATTCACTAATGGGTCACATCACACAGTTTGAAGCATGCTGCCCCTGAGGCCTCTGTAATTCTCCTCCTGGGATTCACTAGAAGAACCACAGAACAATCCAATCAGCTAGAGAAAGTTCAGGGGAAATCGATCCTACTTCTTCAAAAGGTCCAAACGGCAGTTGTTTTTCCTACAAGACCTGCTACAGAAACTTCTCTGGGCTCTACTGAAGGCTAGTAGCCCACAGGGTCACCAGAAAGTGGGTCAGAGCAGCAGCCCTCAATGTGTTCTACTTTGTAGCTATATTTAAAGAGGCCCATCAAATATTTTTCCCTTCACACAAATTACAGCAGCTTTTTTTTAAAGTTAAGTGCATGTTTTAGTGGTGAGATTGTTTCAAATATTATTCAACTCAACCTGCTTTTATGGTTGATAACCAGCATGCCCTCAGGGGGAAATGTAGATGAATCACTCTTTGGAAAGCTGGAGAATAGAATTTACACAAGAGAAATCCCTATCACATAGAAAGGGAAGTGAGAGAAATCCATCATAAATTTGAACCTGGGAAAAGAGGGACAAGGAATTACAGGAGTTCAGACATCCAGTAGTAGAAATATTAAGTTGGTAAATTTATTTTAAAATACCCAGGAAAGTTGAGGAAACATAGACACAGAAATTTGGTGCCCAGAAGATCCTAAGCAGAGTTGTACTATCTTCACTGTTTAAAGATGTAGGGGAGATGCCCAGCTAATAAAGAACAACAGTTTTGTCCCACAAGGAAACATCATCCAGAAGTCACAGCTATAAGGACCAGACAAGGTTAGCACCTGTAAAGTAAAATCTCATGAGAAACTTCTTCAGTGTTCAGAGTTCAACAGAAGAGGAAACAGACCTCGGTGCGCTCTATGCTTTCCAAGGAAGCTATCTATGTATCATAGCAGACTCCAGCATCTATGGACAGGTGGACAGGAGATGCACCAGAGTCATAAGGACACACAGTAATGCGCATGGGTCTGGGGTCCTCTCCTTGTCCCCATGGGAACATGTGAGCTACCTTTCCACCTGAGACATAGGGTAGGGAAGACAGAAACAATCCTGAAAGAAGCTTTGGATTTTTCCTGCCCACAGTATCAATGGAATGTGCTTAGGAATTGTTATCAGTTATAAAAAATGGAACATTTTATTTTATAATATGACTTTATAGATGTGCATAGTAGGTGATCACTACACTTTGGGGCTAGAACTGAGTTAATGAAACCGGGTGTAAATGTAATGCTTCAAATGTAGGTGTGGACCAAAACCACCTGAGCACAGTTCTCCTTTATCTGTGCTTTCCTTGATTTTAATTACTTGTAATTAACTGTGGTCTAAAAATAATAAATGGAAAAATCCAGAAATCCTCAGTTTTGGTTGTTCGCCATTGTAAATCATATGATAAAATCTGACTGAGTCCCAGTCTGTTCTGCCTAGAACATGACTCATTCCTTTGCTTAGTATACACACACACACACACACACACACACACACACACACGCACACACACACACACACACACGCTTGCTAGTCAGCATCCATCTTGATGTTCAGGTCAACAGTAGTGATATCACAGTGTTTCTGTCCAAGGAAATTTTATTTTAATTAGAAGCTGCCTTAAAGAACAAGAGTAGTGAAGCAAAAACACCAGGACATAAAGCATAGAAGGACAGACTGACTGCTTCAGTGTGGCAAAACTGAGGGACAGATGGGAAAAGCATGCAGTGCATATGGTTTGGTACTGTTAACAGTTCCAGGCATACACTGAGCACAGCCCCTGAAGACAAGGAGAACTGATAAGAGCGAGTGATAGTGGATAAGAAAAGATCAGCTTTCCTTTTGAAAATCAAGACTGTAGAAAGAAATAAAACACATTCAAAAGACTCTAAAATGGCTGCTCATAAGCAGTCTCAGTCCAAGCTCTCAGGTAAATGTCATTATAAAAGATCATACAATCCAAACTTGTATTTCTCTAAATAATGAATGAAGCTAACAAGTATAAAAGAAATAATTTACCAAGGTCCTACATGGAGTCAATGACAAAGAGAGGTCTGGAATACAGGCCTAGTGTGCTGTTTACTCTAACAATTTGCTAACTCCTTTATGAATATGCAATATAAATTTACTGGGGCATTCAAAGAGGAAGAAAACATCTGTAAATTAAATCTCTCCTCTCCGCACATCAGCTGGAAAGGTGACGAACAAGGTAAATGAAAGACTTCAGTAACCTACTTTGGCAGAGTTCATGCATTATGTATGAACAAGAATGATATAGAATTATCCATTTTGACCTCTAAGAAGAGATTAGAGGGTAAAGAAATCTTTTGAGCAAGAACCTGTGAGATGCTAGTGAAACAAGCACAGGGAAGATTGAAATGATGACAAAAGCAAAGAGCCACAGTTTTAAAGACAGAAGTTTGCACTGATATAATAATTTCTATATGAGATGGCATTTGTTTCAAGAGTTATTGTCAATGCTTGTGACATATTACAACAATATTCATATAGAAACCAATGTTTCCAGATTATAACATTTTTAGATTACTATGGCAACCTTAAATAAGGATTTGGCTATAAAATCTCATTTGAGAAAATTTCTTTTCTCAAGCAGAAATACAGTCCTAGATTTTTTTTTCCAAAGGCATTTTTTTATTTTTATTTTTTGTGAATGTCATACAATATATTTTGATCATATTTAGATTCCCTCACATATCTTCACCCCCATTTGTAACCCCCACACCAAATTCCTGTACCAGATTAGTATATATAATGTATAAAGACCCTATAGATTCAGGTGGTGCCCCAAAATGTCCTTTGATGTGGGTTCATCCACTGGAGCCTGGTCAACCTACTAAGAGTCTCCCCCTTAAATGAGACTGAACCTCCCTTTCTCAGCACTCACTGGCCGCCAGAAGTTCCTCAGATAGGGGTGTGGTTTCTTTCCTACTTCCCCAAGTTGGGATATGTCTGACTTGAGCTTCCATGGGTCTTGTCCTTATCATTAGCATTGCTGTGAGTTCATATGTCTAACTGACCAGATCTCTGGAAAACTGTTTTCTTGTGGTCATTCTCCACCTCTGGCTCTAACAATCTTTCTACTCCCTCTTCCACAAACCCCCTGAGCCTTGGGAGGCAGAAGTCTGATATAGGTGTTCTCTTCGGGGATAAGCACTGTGCAGGCTCTTATTCTTTGTATGTCACCCAATTATGGCTTCACAGGCTTTGTTTGTTTGTTTGTTTGTTTTAATTTAATTTTATTTTTTGCACAATGTTTATTGGTAGATACAAGTATATAAAATCAGGGCATGAACATGATTTGATAGATTAAGTAGACTTAATTTCAATACTATAATAAGGGAACAATTCAAATTCTCACCATTTGTTTCACACCAACAAAAAACCACTTCAAGGGCATTAACTATCTCTCAAATCTGATCAATTTTGCACAAGTAAACCGTGTTTCTTTTTTAAAAAGGCTTGTGCACTTGCCCAGGCTCAAGGATATTGAAATCTAGCACATAAAACTCATTACTAGAGGTAGAAATACAAGCAATATACTATTACGGCAACAACCATCAATTACAGTTAAGGATTTTCTGTAACAACCAAATGGGTAATATAATATTGCAATAACTCAAGTATTACTGAGCAAAGTCCATTTCTACAGTATTCAGTGTTGCTATTCAGTTTTCTAATTTTAAATAGCCTATGATAACTGGCAGCAAAGAAGGTCCTTGCAATAGACTGCTTCTGCTTGAGAACCTATGATGTAATTATATTAACAGCATGCAATAATTACAGTCCTAGATTTTAATCCACATTTTTTTCTTCAGAAGAGTAACATTATTTTCTACATCGGATAGTGCATTCCTCTTCTGCATGACTTTATCTTCTGTCTTTACTTTTCTTAACCCTCTGGTTTGGCTCATAGATGTTCCTTCTAAACAGATGAGCTCCTCTTAATGACAAGTGTTCCACCCCAGCACTTCCATGTGATCATGCCCAACAAAGAGGAACAGCTGGATCAGAGTCACATCTCCAGGATCTTCTAGTGGAACAGCATGAAGTCCCAGACCCATGCCTCTATTCCTCACAACCATAAGGGCCATCCTGCTCCAGACTCATGTTGACAGAAGTGTGGTTATAGTTACCAAGAGAGCCCAGCACCTCCTTCTATCTACTTTCTGTGTTACTAATCCCCAGGCACTACTAAATGTTGAAGCCCTGTGGCCTCACAGTCACCTTAGTGGAGAACTTGTCCTGAGATATCTCCTTCTGACCCTGAAATACTAAGCTGTCTCAAGTAAGGAGCCATTCTCTCCTGTTCTCTGCAACAGCCACTGAAGTTCATAGCTGCGTACAAACACAAAATCATTTGTTACATATGTTTAGCATTCTCTAAATTTGATAAAAGGGTGTCATGTGAAACATATACCTTATTAAAGTTAGAAAGTAATCTGCGATATCATTAACTATGTATGCATAGCGCTTTTGGATTCTAAATATCTAAATCTCTATATCCTTTAACCAGTTATTCCCCTCCCCTAACCCCTGGCAACAACCATAATGTTTTCTACTTTCATAAAATTGACTGCTTTAGATTCCTCATAATAGTTGAACTATGTGGTGTTGTCTTTCTGTCACTGTCTTATTTCATGTGCATAATGTTCTCAAGGCTTACCCATATTATATTATATGGTAAGATTTCCATAGCTTTTGAAGTGGAATGGTGTCACATTAAATGTGTTTATTATATGTGGTTTATCCACTTATCTGTATCTGTATTTATACAGATCTTTCTACCTCTTGGCTATTGTGAATATTGCTGCAATCAATGTGAGAATACAATACATATTCAAGATGCTGATTCCCACTACTTTGGATAATACTTAGAAATGCATTTTGTGCTGAACTGCTTCATATATAAACTGTATATGTATGCATTAATTTCCCTAGTGACCAGATGGAAAATATGTAAACAAATTCATTTTGCTATGCCTGCTGTGTACAATCTTTGCACATTGTGTTATATATCCTAAGAAACTGAGATGGAGAATGATATTTTCACAGATGATTTTATTATCCTGCCCCCAATAAGCAGCATGAATTTGACTGGATGCCCACAACTAGTGATCTGTGAATGTCTCAAAGCATTTCAGGAAGTTTGTACTAGCTGTTTCTATTTCTCTATTGTTAATCAATTCACAGAACAAGCTCTGAGTACTCCACATTGGAACACGATGGGAGCTGTTAGAAACCAGAAGCTCCTCTCTGATCTCTTGGGCATCGCTTTAACTTTAGTCATATCCTGAATAAAAATGTGTAATCATATTGAGCCATTCATTAAAAGTAGGAACGTAAGGAACAATGATGCTGAATTAAAGATCATCAGAGGCAAACAAGGGGGAAATGTGAAAATTCTTTTTAGAGGAAATCTTTCTTAGGTGCATCCAGTAGAAAAATTGAGCTAACATTTTAAATGATTCTTTTAGATTAAAAATTAATATGGGGCCAGAGAGATGGTTCAGCCGTTAAGAGGACAGACTGCTCTTACAGAGGACCTGGAAACAATCCACTGGAACTCTAGTCAAGGGGATCTGACGCCCTCTTCTGATCTCAGTGGGCATTGTAGAACACAAGTGCACCTTCATACAGTGTAGGCAATACACCCATACACATAAATTAAAAATATTTTTAAGTCGGTTTGAAAAAGACAAAGAATAGCAATGAAATAGCTCTAATTTCATTTGTGTGTCCTCAGAAATAACAGCTACCTACATTCACAAAGTATATTTACAAAGCATAATTGAAATAATGACTTTAAACGGCCTCCTTAGCTGTTGAATCTGAAAACAAAATTTAAAATGACATGATGCAAATTGCAATGTTTTCAAATAACAGTCAATGAAATCTGCTTTGTGTTTAATTAATGTCTCATGAGTTAATATTTTACATACATCTGACTTTTGATATATGTGCCATTCATTTACTTGCTTTCCTTTTTTTTATTATTCTCTTTATTTTTGCAGTACTAGGAAGCAAAGGCACAGCCTTGAGCATGTCAGGCCACTAACGCACATCTCTATCCCTTATTTGTTAATTTTTCAATCACACTTTTCTTGAAGCATTCAGTGAAAAATAATCATTGCATTCTCATTATAATTTGAAACAATTTGTTAAAACTAGGTTAGGCAATTTAATATATGATCCTAGTGTGTCTTGGTGCTTCCTACTTCTGATTGTGAATGTAAGATGAGCAACTGCTTCAGTCTCTGGCCACCTTGATTTCCCTATCATGATGGACTATACGTATTATCTGTGAAGCCAAATAAACCCTTCCTTCCTTAAGTTTCACAGCAAGGAGAAAGAAACAAAGATAATTGCTACAGAGATGTGGGGCTCTTGCTGTGATAAAGCCATGGCCCTTGGGTCTTTGGAACTGGTTGCTTGCAACACTGTGCAAGAGGTTAAAACTTTGGTGAGAAAATCCTTCTTGAAAGCTGTAAACAGAGATTAATGGGATCCTCTGGTGCAAGTTTGGAAGACCAAAGGCGGTGGCAAATATGGTCTGTGGAGGAACCGTTCATGAGGTTTCAGAGGGCGAATAAGGAATTTAACATGACCTGGACTAGGGACCATTCATGTGATATTTTTTTGGCCAACTAGTTTCATTCTGTCAATTTCCTGAGAACTTAAGCAAAGTTTAATTTAAAAATAATAGATTCATTTATTTAGCAGAGGAAATGTATACAAGCTAACACAGTAGATGCAACTGTTAAAGAGATTAGTCCTTTTGAAAAGAGTTTTGGCATCTTCCACTGGGACATTGGGGGTGGGTGCACTGAAGACCCCACTACTGATGGCTTCAATTTGTAAAGATCCAAATCTAGTCGGGCATGATGGTTCACGCCTTTAATCCTAGCACTTGGGAGGCAGGTGGATCTCTGTGAGTTCAAGGCCAGCCTGGTCTACATAGTGAGCTCCAGGCCAGCTGAGACTAAAAGACAGAAAAAAAAAAATCCAAATCTAGGGGCTGGAGAGATGGCCTAGCTGTTAAGACCGCCAACCGCTCTTACAGAGGACCCGGGTTCGATCCCCAGCACCCACATGGCGGCTGAGAACCGTCTGAAACTCCAATTCCAGGAGAACTCCAGTTCCAGGGGAATCCAACACCCTCTTCTGACCTCCACGGCATTGCACGACACAGGTGCACAGACTTGCATGCAGGCAGTACATTCATACACATACAGAAATAAATAAAAATTTAAAAAATTTTTTAAAAAATCCAAATCTAAATGGAAGGAAGTCTGAACTCAGAATATAGCTAAGATGGTTCCCTGCTCCCAAAAGAAGCTGCTTGGGGCTTAACTACCCTGCTCACCAGAGAAGCTGATGTAGTCCCTGTCTCAGAAAGCCAGGCTTTACCCTGAGCTAGAAGCAGAGTTTGACATCATCATCAACCTGAGACTGGTTTTGACGGCCCGGGGAATGTAAAACTGATGAGGTCTTAGAAAGCAGCTAAGGCCAGGAAGCGAATGGCAGGGTCAGAATCCCTGCAAGGAGACCCTGAGAGGCTACTACTTGGACTGGTGAAGATGAAGCTTCAAGTTCGGTGGAGATCGCTGGCTGGTAAAGATGTAAAGATGTTGGGACATCTGCCTAATCTGGCTTCAGGCACAGAAGGAGCCAGCCCCAGCATCTGTGTGCACTGCAAGCGGCAGAAGTGGAGTGGTAGAGCTACCTCAGCCTTTTGGAGCCCAGATGCTTATACTATAAGACCTAGATGCTGGATATGGAGCTACAGGATTTGGTATCTTCCTTGCTGCATTTCGATTGTGCTCTGATTCTTCCTGGTTGGTACAAGAATGTTTGCTCTATGTTGGAAGCATATAGGCTGTTTTTCATTGTGTAGGAGCTCATAGTTAAGAGGCTTGTACTTTTAAAGTGCTTTAAATCATTAAAGATGAATGAGAATCTGGTTCTTTGAGAGAATAAACAAGATAGACAGACCTCTAGCCCAGTTAACCAAAAGAAAGAAGGAACAACTCCAAATCAATAGAATCTGTGATGAAAGGGGAAATATCACAACAGATAATGAAAAGATCCAGACAATCACATGGAATTACTTTAAAAACCTATACTCTACTAAGTTTGAAAACCTAGAAGAAATGGATGAATATCTGAAATCTTGGGAATCACCAAAGCTCAACCAAGAAGAGATCAACAGCTTAAAAAGACCAATAATAAATAAAGAAATTGAAGATGTAATAAGCAGCCTCCCAACCAAAAAATGCCCAGGCCCAGATGGTTTCACAGCAGAATTCTATAAAATATTTCAAAAAGATTTACAACCATTAATATCCAAGTTGTTTAGAAGGATACAAATGGAGGGAGTTCTCCCAGATTCCTTCTATGAAGCCAGCATCACTCTAATACCAAAACCAGGCAAAGATGTTACTAAAAAGGAGAACTATAGACCCATCTCCCTAATGAACACAGATGCCAAAATTCTAAATAGGATACTGGCAAATCACATACAGACCCACATCAAGAAGATCATCCACCATGACCAAGTTGGATACGAAAATCAATAAATATCATCAAGTATATGAATGAGAATTTTTAAAGTTGGACTGAAAAAGAATAAGTTGGACTGAATGTATTTTACATTATATCATCTCTCATGAGCCTATGCAAACAAAGAATGGAAGATTATAGTTTAAATGTGATATGTTTGGATGGCCGTTTCACAAAGGAAGAAGTTGTGGAGGATAGTGTTAATTGTTGCCCTGACAGAATCTAGACTCTCCTAGGGGATGCTCCTCTAGGCATGCCTGTGGGAGGCTCTTGATTGCATTAATTATGGTGGGAAGGGCCACCCACTATGGGAGGCACTATTTCCTCTCTGGGATCCTGGACTGCATACATGGAGAAAGGGAGCTGAGTGGTAGCATGAATGCATTGCCCTCTCATTCTTAGTGAGATGTGTGTAATGTAACCAGCTACTTCAAGAAACTAGGACAGGAAGATTATTGAGCATGCACAAATCTTACACTATACTAAGTAAAACAAATTATATCAAATTGGATAGCTATTTGGCAATATTTAAGACACTTGCATGCACTATCCAATATCCCTCCCCTTGTCGTATGTTTTAAAGAAATCCTCAGATAAGTGTAAGGATGAACCTACAGAAATATGTGTAGCTGAATTATTTTATAGAAGCAAAATTTTGAGCATAAAAGCCTTGTCACGATAACAGTGGATAAGTTGTAGCAAACACTAGAATTGAACACTAATTATGGGGAATTTGTATCTATTTGAGTAATTTTCACAAATAGGTTGACTTTTTTTAATTTATTCATTTCTTTAAAATGTGTATTTTAAATAAGTAATCATGTATTCAAATCTTTAAAATAACATGAAATACTGGGGAGAGGGCTCAATGAGGAAAGTGCTTGTTGTAAGAGCATAGGACCCTGAGTTTGGATCCCTACTTGCCCACATGAATGAAAGGAACTGCAGTGCACCTCTGTAACTCATCACTGATGAGAGGGAGACAGGAGGATCCTGAGACTTTCTGGCTAGTCAGTCTAGTGGAACCCACTGATCCAGGGTCGCTGTTAGACCGTTGCTCAAAAAATAAGGTAGAGCAATAGAGGAACACACTGGATGCTAACCTCTGGTCTCCACAAGCCCTTCCCCAACTCACTACACACACAAACACAAACAAATAGAAATATGTGGACATGACAAGCATGGTACCGAAAATAACAGCTAACTGCATAATGTTAGGTGGGTACCAGACAGAAAATTGCCATTAATTTTCCCAGAGACTGGCTGTGAATAAATGAGGAATAATTATCACATTTTGTTTCTGTTATAGATGAAAATTTTTTTGGTCTTTATGAGACAAGGTCTCCCTGTACTCCGGCTGGCCTGGAATTCACTATGTAGACCAGAGTGGCCATGAACTCACCTGCCTCTGCCCCTTTCATCCCCCCAGCTAAGTGTTGGGATTAAAGGCTAGCGCCACCACATCTGACTTTCAGCTGAAATATTTTTAAATTGCATCATATTTTATTGTATGTTATTACACCACTTAAAGGGAACACTCCATTCAACAAATCCCTAAGAGGGTCATTTAGAAACTATATTGGAATAAAAAGAGTTTAAGCTGAGATGTTTGGAAGGCACCAAAGTGGTTGACCTTATAGCATCTTGATTCTGTTATTCAACAATACAAAGATCTAAACATGATGAGTGAGGGATGTGGTAACTAATGAAAAGAATGTGCATTTTTGCAGATTTAGAAAAGCTCCTGGGCTGGAGTGATGGCTCAGTGGTTAAGAGCGCTGACCACTCTTACGGAGGACCCGGGTTCGATTCCCAGCATCCACATGGCAGCTAAGGACCATCTTTAAGCCGGGTGTGGTAGCACATGCCTTTAATCCTAGCACTTGGGAGGCAGAGGCACGCAGATCTCTGTGAGTTCAAGGCCAGCCTGGTCTACAGAGTGAGTTCCAGGCCACCTGGGGCTATAGGGAGACCCTGTCTAAAAAGACAAAAACAAAATGAAAATAAAAATAAGAAAAGCTCCTAAGTAAATAAATCTTGACCCTTTAGACTGTTGCTCTATGACATAACACTGAAAGGTGTATGGATATGCAGGTAACAGAAAGAGTAGTGCACTGGAAGATATTTAACAACCTGTAGGGCAGTTAAAGTCCTGCTTGGAGTCATGCTCAAATCCAGGGGTGCAAACACTCCACCATTGCTGATTTGCACTTTCAGTTTCCCTGGGAGGAATGGCACACACTCAGTGGCCTGAACCCATTCTACTGCTTCCCTGTAGCAGAACAGAGAATAGGGAAAACTGACGCTGGCACTCCCCATCACTAATGCACATTGATGCAGAATTCCGCCAATGCTCAGTGTGGAAGCCAAGCTCTTAAGGTTCTCATTTAAACCTAAGAGTGGAAGCGCTGAGCTTTTTCTGCACTTCAGAGGCCGAGATTTTTATGTTTCCCAAAAAACAGTATATATTGTTCAATTTTTCTTAATTTTTTTCATGTTTCTATATTTTTACGTTAACATATGAAGCATTGAATTTCATTGTGGCATTTTCAAACATAAGTGTCATCACACTTTAATTTCTCCTTCTCTTACTGCCACACAACTTCTCCCCAAACATCCCTCCTGATTTTGTCACACAGATTCCATTATATTTCCAATAACATTCCAAAGTCTTGAGCATTCAAATCAGTGATCGTGTGTTTTATAATAATAATAAAATGGTAATGTTCTTGATAGAAAAAGATCAACTAAAACGTGTGAAATTGTCTGTGTAATGGGCTTATCCAGAGGTATCCTTTCTGAGTTCTCAGGAAAAGTTATGGCTGTGCTTCTGTCTAGGCATCTATGTGTGAGAAGAGTAAACACAATCACAGGAGAGAAGTTTCCCATGCATTTACTTAGAAATTTTATTTTCCTCCTCTTGCTACCTCCATCATAAATTTTGGAATGATTTAGTCTGCCTCTATGCCTGCTTACCAGAAACATAAACCATGTAAAACAGTTCTGTGCATGGATCTAATATTTCCTGAAAGCAGAGAGTAGTATTCCAGACTCTTCAGTAAACCCATTTGAGATTGAGACTACTTGTATTTAATCCCTGAAGAAATACTAAAAACTGCTTGCTTCATGATAACATTAAAATCTCAGTGTTGGAAATTCTGTGATTAAATTACATGGTTTTATATCTCATCTTCAGCTCAGCACCCCACCTTCCTACAGGCATGACATGATGATATTCAATGAACAAACTCTTAAAATTGTCTTTTTAATTTAAAAGCTAAGAAATTTTGTATTTTCAGTCCCCTCCTGCCCCCCCCCAAACACTCAAACTGGGTGTAATGAGCCTATAGGCACTGTAGCCACAGCTTAGAAGATTGAAAACTTTGGAAACATTTTATTTCTGACTGGGGTAAGATGGGATCTCAAAGTACTTTTAACTTGATTTCTGGAAGACTAAGGATGTTGAATACTTTTTTAATATTTTATTTATTTATGTATGTATATGAATATACTGTCTGCATGTAGGTCTGTGCACCCATGTTGTGCAATGCCACATGCTGCGGAGGTCAGAAGAGGGTGTTGGATTCCCCTGGAACTGGAATTCTCCTGGAATTGGAGTTACAGACGGTTCTCAGCCACCATGTGGGTGTTGGGGATCGAACCTGGGTCCTCTGTAAGAGCAGTCGGTGCTCTTAACCGCTAGGCCATCTCTCCAGCCCAGGATGTTGAATACTTTTAAAAGGGTTTATCAGCCAGGCGTGGTGGCATATGCCTTTAATCCCAGCACTTGGGAGCAGAGGTAGGCAGATCTCTGTGAGTTCAAGGCCAGCCTGGTCTACATAGCAAGCCCCAGATCAGCTGGAACTAAAGGCAGACCCTGTCTCAAAAAGACTTAAAAAAGCGGGGAGGGGCATTATCGGCAGTTCCTGTTTCTTCTCTCCGTGTTTCTCTGTTCCTATCTATAGCCCCTTCTTTAGTTTTATTTTTTAGAGAATCTTTGGGGCTTTCATACAATATAGTTTGATAATATAGTTTGATGGTATTTAGATCCCTTCCCTTATCCAAGTATTCCCCACGGCCCTTGTACAATTTATGTACTCTCATAGATGGATCCATCCACTGGACCCACCCAGAGTCTCGTCACTGTCAGACACAGTAGCTCCCCCCTTAGATTGAGTTGTTTTCTTTTTGTTTTTTGAGATCTATGTGGATTATAGATATTAATCCTCAGTCAGAATTATAACTGGCATTAATAAAGATTTTTCCTCCCATCATGTAGGCCTCCTCTTCACTCAACTGTCTGCTTCCTTTGCTGAAAGAAAAACCTTTTGTATTTTCGTGGGATCCCATTTGTCCACTGTTGGCCTTAATTCTTGCATGATCAGAGTCCTATCCATAAAATCCTGTCCATACCTCTATATTATAATACTATGCTTTCTTTCTGCACTAGCAGGCTCAAAATATCAGGTTTCATGCTGAGCCTTTGGATCATTAAGAGTTGATTTGTGAAGTGGAGATACATGGATCTAGCTTCATTCTTCTACATGTGGACATCCAGTTTTCCCAGGACAATTTGTTGAATATGCTTTTTTCCTCCAGTGTGCAATTTTGGAGTCTTTGTTAAAAACCAGGTAGCTGTTGGGGCTGGAGAGATGGCCTATTGATTAAGAGCGCTGACTACTTTTGCAGAGGACCCGGGTTCGATCCCCAACACCCACATGGCGGCTGAGAACCGTCTTTAACTCCAGTTCCAGGGGACTCCGACGCCATCTTCTGACCTCCGCAGCATTGCACGACATGGGTGCACAGACCTGCATGCAGACAGTACATTCATACACATACAGAAATAAATAATAATAATTAAAAAAAAGCACTACACACACGAGTTGTAGAACAAGGAAGGGGAAATCAAGCTAGTACTGACCTCAAAATTTCATCTCTACAGGCCAGCTTCCATAGTGCTGTAAGATGCTATGCGTGCTACCAGAAAAAAAAAAGGTTATCAACCTTGCCCAGCTGAGACTCCTGCAAAATTTAATAAAAACTTGCCTGGCAAAATATGCCCAATAGTGGCATGGATGTTATCGGAGTAACCAGCCACTTTCTGATTTGATTTAAGGTCTGCTTCACAACATAGAGCCCCTGCCCATCACTGCTGTCAGGCCTAGGAACTTGTGGCTAGACAGGGCACAGATCACATACCACAGGAGAGGAACTTCTACAATTTTTTCTGCAAAATGGACTTAGTATTAAGCTTTTCCTTATTTTTGTACCCACATATTAATGCATTTCTCAACTCTCACCAGAGAAATTTCTTCTTGCACAAGGTGGTGATTAGCATAGAGACTTACAACTGGCCAATGCATAGACAAGAGTGCCTGATAACAGTGCTGGGTATGGGCTCGTGAAGCTGGCCTTAAATCCCATCAAAAAGTGCTTAGCCTTAAATGAGACACCTATATCATACCTCTCCTCTAAAGGCTCAGGGATCATTATGGAAGATGAAGTAGAAAGAGTCTAAGAGCCAGAGGACAGATGACTATAGTGAGACAGTGTTTTCAGACAGCAAGGCAGTTATACATAGGATCTCACAGGAATTTGACATCATGCACAAAACCAATACCCGCTCCAGTTAGACAAAAATCCCAGGCTCCCTAGGGGGGACAAAGAAGCCTCAACCCTAGATGAGGAATTGATGGGTATTTAGAAAGGGAAAGTCAATTTATTTTTTTATGTGTATCGTCTGCATGTCAGTAGTTGCACCCTTGTTGTGCAATGTCTACAGAGGTCAGAAGAGGGAGTCAGATCCCCTGGAACTGGAGTTAGCTGCCATGTAGATGCTGAGAATCGAACCTAGGTCCTCTGCAAGAGCAATCAGTCCTCTTTAACCATTGGGCCATCTCTTCAACCAGAAAATCTAGTTTTTAAGGTTTTGATGGTGGGTAGGTTAACAAGGCTTCATGGGATTAACCCATACGTGGGGACACAAATTATACTCAGTGGGCCTTAAAAATTAGAGGATAAGGAATTGGGAAGGAGGTAGTAAGATGGGGTGGAGGTGGGAGATGGGCCCTGAATGTGATCAAGATACATTGTTTGAAGTTCTCAAAGAATAAGATTTTTTCTTAATCTCAGTCTTCTATTGTATTCTGTTGATCTCTGTGTCTGATTGTGTGTCCAGTATCAGTTTTTTTTTTTTTTTGGTGTTTTGTGCATTTCTCATCATTTGCCAATTCAGATCAGGCAGATTTCCCTTTCCCATCCCCTCTAATCTACACCCACCCCATCCCGGATCATAACTTTTTGTCATAACTGTCCGCATCTTTCTCTCAGTTTTTTGTCATTTTTTAGCAATAAGTTAAATTATCATGATACTAAGCATCTTCATGAAAACCAATTGCAGCAGTTGTGCCAAACACACACCACAGCCCACATCCACCATCCGAGACGGGGTGAGGGTTGTATGTTCAATCACAGTTGATCAAATGAAGTGCCCAGTCTATATTGTTCTGTAGTTCTTCATCACCATCACCATCGCAGCCCTTACATTCTGCGCTTGACCCTCCATCTTCCGCAGATTGTTCCCTAGGCGTTTAGAAATGGGCACAGGGGGATGAGAAGCAAAAACAGTATCCACTTTCTTCTGGAGCTGTTTTCTGGTACTCTAGTCAATTCTTGCTTTTCCGTTCATGGGCTGCCACAGCTTGTAGGAATAACCTTTCGATCCTACGCTAATGAAGCACATGCAAATGAGATATATAGTGTATTTAAACAGTACGAATATCACGGTTGGTTACTTTGGGTATAGACACAGTAATGTTTGAGATGATATGCCAATTCATGAATAAATTTTCTCCTGTTAATATAACAGAGGTCTTCGTTGTGGTTATACATCTCCTAACCTTTGAGACAGGATGTAAGCTTGTGGAATCAGCCAGTGGGTTATTCCTCAAGGAGAGAGCCAATTAGCCAATTAGATTTTGGGATATACAGCATGGCTGCCCTGCCTGCAACAAGTTATTTCCATTCAGCAGGCAGGGTGTAGCTGGTCCTGATACGGATGGAGTTTGCTTTACTCAAGGGAGACCATGATTTGCTTTATTGGTTGAGTGGCTTTGGTAACCTCTCTGGCTATTTGCCAGAGGCCATCTGTATCTGCTTGCAGTTGCGTCTCCAGTCAATATATCTTTCCACAATGGTTATATATTAGGTTTTCACTAAGCAGGGCCTTATCCCTCTCTTCTTGCAAGATCCGTTTGGAGGCAAGAGCCTTTACATCTTTGTGGGGCTCTTGGATCCCCTGGCCAACACTCTCCTTGGTAGCAGTAATCCATTGGATTGCAGACTCCTGTATTAATCATATTTTGCTATAATTAGCATAGCTTAAGGAGACTTTAGTATTTATATTTGGATTCTGATCAGTAGAATAATCCTTTTCAACAGCTTCTTATATCATTAGTCAATTTAAAGAACAGTTTTTAACCTTGTAGGTTATAAGAGATACCTCTTAAACTAGCTTGTCTCCAATCTTAAACAGCGGAGAGCGCCTCGATCATTATCTATATTTCCCTACTTTCTATAGGGGGGGAGTGCAAGAAAGTCTCTTATATCAAAACCTTGCAGGCACCTAGAAGTAAGTTCCATTAGGATTCATAACAATATCTAGTTGTTACAATAGGATCCAGGAGAGGGGTTCTTTCCATAGCAATCTGAGGCTTTCTTCATGCCAGAGTGTTCAGACAGTCCCTTTCAGTGGCAATTATGGTACATCCTAACTGCACTGCAAAGCGCTTATTTTCTTTCTTCAGCCATTAACCGTGTATGACTTTCTGTGTTGTTGGGAACTCACAATTCCTTCCCATAGTTTAATTTTAAATTTGGAAGTTTTTGCAAGGTTTTTTGCAAACACGGTTTCATATCTATCTTATCCCCCCTTTTTTTACCATTAGGTTTCGCTCCTGAGTCTCAAAAAAAACCAAGTGATATACCGATAACAGAGGGTGGATGCAACGAGAATTCACAACATTCAAGCCCATTGCTGTGTCTTAGGTTACTGTAGTGATAAGCTTGGGAAGCAAACGCTATTTTTGAGTTAAATCTATCTTAGGAAAGAATTGCTCCACAAGGGTGATACTAGGACACACAAATTATATAATGGAGAACATTGTTTGTACCATCCCAAGAGTATATTGTTACTACAGTTGTATGTAAAACAATGTGGAGCAACCAGGCAATTTATATCCCATTAAATCACGGGATGTGCATTACCTTATTTTATCAGATCTTAAACAATGTGGTTAATATTCAATATTTCTTTTACTAAGTTCCTAAAGACACTCGGTTCCTGTAGACAGTGAGGCAAAAACTGAAATGATACTTTTGAACTCACGTCAATTAAATATACTTTAATCGAAGTATAGCACCCGTTACCTCTCCCACCCCTCCTCCCACCCTATCCCCTCCAGTCACCATTCAGTCAGTTTTCTGCGAATTACTTGTTTCTGTTGTTTGTTATTGCTTACTATGCCATCCCTCCACGGAGAAATTATTTCGTAATCTGGGGTTAATTGGTACTAGCAGCACATGATGAAGGAACCAATTTGTCATTGTTTGTTCTGGACTGTGTTACGTCACTTAACATATGTACTTTCTAGCCCAACTATCCATTTACCTCCAAAGTTCATGATGTTGTCTTCTTTTATCTAACCTGCATAGAATCATCCATTGTACATAGTACCACCATTTTCTCTACCCACTCTTCAGTTGAGGGGCACCTGGGCTAGTTCCAGATTTTTTTGCTATTGAAAAGAGCTGCAAATAAACATAAATGTGCATATAACTTTGCAGTAGAATGAGTGTCTTGTGCAGTAAATTACCAGGAGTGGGGGTGACTGGGTCAAATGGAGGCTCATTTTGAGTCTTCTAAATGGGTTCTCCACACTGAATTCCATAGTGGCTGTACAACTTTACATTCCCACCAGCAATAGGTGATGTTCCCCCTTTCCCACACCTCCTCAGCCCTTGGTATCATTCGTGTTCCTGATCTAGCCAGTCTTATTGGGGTAGGATGATAGCTCAAAGTGTTTTAATTTGCATTTTTTAATTATTAGTGATGTTGAAACACTTCTTAAGATGTTTCTTTGGCCTCTGATTCCTCCTTTGTGAAGTCTCTATTCAGATTCTTGCTCCATCTTTGGAGTGAGTCCTTTGTTTTCTTTCTTCTTTGTTTTTTGGAGTAGCTTGTATAATCTGGAAATCAATGCTTTTTGTCAGATGTTTCCGCAGTGAAGGTTTCCTCCCACTCTGTGGGTTTTGCTCTTCACTCTTTGTATTGTTTTTCTTTTGATGGAACAGAAACTTTGGAGGTTTAGAAATGAGGGTCCCATTTGGTCAGTCATGTCGATCTTATTTCTTGTGCAGCTGCTGTCTGATTTAGGACGTCTTTTTCCTAATGCCTATGTTTGTCTGTAGTCGCTGCCAAGTTTCCCTCTTCTATCAACTTCAAGAGTTTAGGGTTCAATGTTGAGGGTCTTTGGGCCACGGGAGTTGACTTGTACAGGTGAAGAGATAGGGGTTTAATTTCATTCTTTCTAACAAGTGGTGATCCAGTGTTGCAACACCACTGCTGAAGATGCTGTCTTTCCCTCCATTGTTCTTCTTGGCCCCTTGTCAAATATGAGGTGTCAGAAATTGTAATGAAGCTCAGGTTTGGACTTCAGTTTTTATTAACCTTGGCAACTGGTCCTGTTTTTTTGTGCCAGTACCAGACTGTTCTTGTGACTATGCCCTGTAGTATAGTTTGATGTCTGGTGTACAGATCCCCGGTATTGCTCTTATTGCAATCAGTGTTTGCTTGGGCTATTCTCGGGGGGGGTTTTTTGTTTTTCCAAATGAAATGAGATTTTTTTTGCCAAGCCTGTGAAATAACTCTTGGGGATTTTTGATTGGGATTGCATTAAATCTGTACACAGTTTGGGTAAGATGAACATTTTACTATATTTATTTTTCCCATCCATGAGCCAATGGAGTTTGGTCCATCTGCTGATTTCTTCCTCAATTTCTTTTTTCAGGGGTTTTTAAAATTTTTGTTGTAGAGACCCTTGGTGTCTTTGGTTAGGTTTGTATCTAAGGTATTTTTATTGTTTTTGAGGCTATTGTGAGTGGGAAGGTCTACTTGTAGTCCTTCTTCAGTTTTGCAATGTTGTTGGTGTAGAGAAAGGCTACTATTTTTCTAGATGATTTGGTATCCTGCCACTATTACCAAAGCCTCTGATCATTTCTAAAGGAGTGTTTTCCTGGTGGTTCTTAGCATCCTTAGTAGACAAAATCATATCATCAGCAAAAAGGGATAGCTTTGACTTCCGCTTTTCCAATTAGAACTCCTTCAATTCCCTTTTCTTCTTGGCTTAGTGCCCTAGCTGGTGTTTCAAGTCCTATATTGAAAAGGAGTGGTGAAAGGGGGCAGCCTTGGCCGGTTCCTACCTTTTTAAGGGGAATGCTTCTGTCATTTCCCCATTTTAGGATGATAGTGGCTATGGGTTTCCTGTATAAGGCTTTTGTTTTTTTTTTGTTTACATTGAGGAATGGTCCCTCCAGACCATTCCCTCCAGGACTTTAAACATGAAGGGATGCTGGAGTTTGGCAAAGGCTTCTTCCTCTGCATCACTGAGATGAATGGTGTTGGGTTTTTGGTTGTCATTCAGTCCATTTATGTTTTTTGTGATATTTACTGATTTACGGTATGTTGAACCATCCCTGCTCTCTGGTATTAATCCAACTAGGTCCATGGTGGATGAGTTTCTTGATGTGAGTCTGTATGCAATTTGCCCGAATCCTGTTTTAAACGAATTTTTGCAATCTGTGTTCATTAATGAGATGGGTTCTATAGTTCTCCTTTGTGGTGGTATCTTTCCTGGTTTTTGGTAGTAGTGTGATTCTGGCTTTATAGAAGGAATCGGGGAGAAGTCCCTCCTTGTGTATCCTTCTAAACAATGTAACTAACAATGGTTGTAAGTCGTTTTGAAATATTTTATAAAATCCTGCCGTGAAACCATCTGGGCCTGGCAGTTTTTGGTTTTGGGTGGGAGGCTCTTATTACAACTTCCAAAATTTCTTCCCTCCTGTAAACTATTGGTCTGTTTAGGCGGTCAATCTCTTCTTGGTTGAGCTTTGGTGATCCCAGGATTTCAGATATTCGTCATTGCTTCTTCTAGTTTTTCAAACTTAGTAGAATATAAGTTTTTTGAAGTAGTCCAGTATGATTGTCCTGATCTTTTCATTGTCTGTGTTGTGATATTTCCCCGTTTGTCCACAGATTCTATTGATTTGGAGTTGTTCCCCTTTCTTTTGGTTAACGGGTAGAAGTTGTCTATCTTGTTTATCTCTCAAAGAACCAACGTTTGGATTCAATTGATTTTTTGATGGTTTTCTTTGTTTCTAGTTTCATTGATCTCTCTCTGATTTTTTTATTCTTCTTGTCTGCTCCGTTAGGGGTTCATTTGTTGTTGTCCCTCAATTATTTTTTAAGCTGCAGTGTTAGCTCATTCACTTGTGTTTCATTTCTGTTTTTTTAATGTAGGCACTTAGAGCTATAAACTGCCTCTTAGGACTGCTTTAAAACTGTCCCATAAATTTTGCTGGTTGTTTTTAATATCATTGTCATTCAGTTTCCAGGAATGCTTTTATTCGTGCTTTATTTCTTTTATTCCTTGACCCACTCATTATTCAGGAGAGTGGTATTTAGTCTCCATGTGTCCTGTAGGATGTAGGTTTGAATTCGGTGTCTTGTGTTGAATATTGAGTGTTATTGCCTTTGGTCTGATTAGAAATTCATGAGATTATTCAAGCTTTTATATTTGTTGAGTGTTTTTTTTCCCTGTGTCTCAGTATATGGTGTATTTTGGAGAACGTTCCATGGGGTGCTGAGTAAAAGTGTATTCTCTGGCATTTGGATGAAATATTTGATAGATTGTCTGTGAGGTCCATTTTGGCGTAGTGTGTTATTAGTTCACGATTCTCTTTGGTTTTAGCCTTTGTCCCCTGTTGATCTGTCTAGGGGTCTTAATGGGGTATTGAAGTCACCTAGTAGTAGTGTGCTGGGGGTTAATCTGTGCCTTGAGATCCTGAAGAATTGTCCTTTATAAAAGTTTGGTGCACCGGTGTTTGGTGCAATGTAATATTTATGATTGTGAAGTCCTCATGTTCAATTGTGTTACGTTAATAAAGGTGTAATGGCCCTCGTTGTCTCTTTTGAGTTCTTTTGCTTTGAAGAGTCTATTTTGTCTGATATTAGAATAGCCACACCCGCTTTCGTTTTGGTACCAGTTGCCTTGGGAATACTTTCTTCCATCCCGTTAAACCGTAAGTTGGTGCTATCCTTGAAATTGGGATGGTTTTTTTGAGACAGCATATAGATGAGTTTTGTTTCCTATCCAATCTCCCAGTCTATTTTTTTTTTTTTTTTTTTTTTTTTTTTTTTTTTAATATTTAAGGTTATAATATGAAAGATGGATGGTGCCTTCCTTTTCACTTTATAATCCATGTGGGCTTCTATACCTCGATTTTGCTCCTATGGGGGTTCTGTTTTTTTTATTAGTTTCTTTTCCTAGTGTTTGAGGATTGTTGCTCTTCTATTCTGCCCTTTGAATTACTTCAGTCTTTTATGACGGGTTGGTTTCCAGACATTCGTTTCCACAGCTTGTTTATGTCCTGTAAGATTTTTCTCTCTCCTTCAAGTATAGTTGACATTTTTGCTGGGAAAGTATTCTGGGTTGGCATCCAGAGTCCCTTAACGTGGGAATGCTTTGCGCCATGTTCTTCGTGCTTTCATGGTTTGAGGCGGAAGTCGTTGTAATTCTGATAGGGTTCTCCTTTTATGTGACTTGTTGTTCTTTTGTAGCCTTCAAATTTTCTCTTTGTTTTTGGGCCTCTACAATTTTACTATGACATGGCGTGGTGGTGTTTCTGTTCTGATCTTGTCTCTGTTTGGGGTCCTATGTGCGTCTTGTATATGTATGGGTTTGTCCACTATTTTTTTATTTTTGGGGAAGTTTTCATCTATTAATTCTGGTGAAGATTCTGAGCAATACTATTCGCTTGAGTTCGTCTCCTTCATCTATTCCGATGATAGGGACATTTAACATTTCAATAGTGTCCCTATTTCTGGTTGTTCCCACTTTTGTTGTATTTTTTAAATTTTTCATAATCTTTAGTTGAAGTTTTAATTGCGCTGTGTTGTCTTCCAGCTCTGATATTCTTTTGTTCTGTTCCTCCATTCTACTGTCTGAGGCTTTTTGTCCTTTCCTTTCTTCCTTTCTTCTTGAGTGAATGTGGTGTTTTGTTCTAATTCCTTTTTCGTTCATCCTGTGTTTTCTGTCTGTAGTACTTCCGTTTCTTTTTTGAGCTTCTCAAATCTCTTCTTGGTGCTTTCTTCTCAATCTCTTCTTGGGCTCCTTACCTTGCTGGTTGGCTTCCTTTTACAGTGTTTTTACTACTCTTCCTTTCGGAGTTTGTTTGTTTCTCCCACTAGTTCTTTCAGGAGTTTGTTGGTCTGTTTCTTTAGTTCTTTCTGAAGTTTGTCAGTGTATCCCGCTAGTGCCTTTTTGAGTTTTTCATTATCTCTCTCTTGAGTTGTCTCTATTTCTTATTTTATTTCTCCCTCTAGTTCTTTCTGGAGTTTGTCAATCTGTTCCTTTAGTTCTTTCTGATGTTTGTCATGTATCCCTCTAGTTTCCTTTGTGAAGTTTTTCATTCTCTCTCTTTAGTTCTCTGAATTCCGCTTTATGTTCTTTAATTTCTCTGCATAGTCCTGCAATTATTCCTCTAAGATCGGTTCTTGGGTCTCCTCCAAGTGGTTCCCATTGTAGCTGTCTCCTACAGGTTTTGTAGAGCTGTTGGTGAGGATTTTCCTTGCCTTTCCCATGTTGTCCCTTCATCGTGTCCTCCTGGCATTTGGGCTTCCCTTGTGGTTTAGATCACAAATAGCGAACGGTTTTGCTTTCCTCCTTCAGAATGCCTTTTTTTTTTGTTTTTTTTTTTTTTGTTCCTTTCCTCCTCCCCTTGTTTATGGAGTATGGATTGTCTACTTTTCAATTTTGTTGTTATATTGGATATTGGAATCCCAAAGCACCTTCTCTCATTGTTCTGAAGAATCTCCAAAAAAGAGTCCACTTGGATCTCACTAATGGCGGGGGGGGGGATATGCCTGATCTAGCCTGCACCCCCGCAGCCCGCCTAAAGGTGCAGCCGCGCTGGCCCTGTCCCAAACTCTCGGGACCCTCTGGCCCATGCCCGGGTCCCACCCAAAAGGCCTCAGACCCACGAAAAACCCAGCTCCAAAGCTACTGGCCCAGGTGACTTCTGGGTAGCCCGTCCCAAAGGTGGCAGCCACTCTGGCCCTGTCCCGACTCTCCAGACCCTCTGGCCAAGCGCCCGGTCCCGCACAAAAGGCCTCAGACCCGGGAAGAACCCAGCTCCAAAGCTAATTGCCCAGTACCAAAGGTGGTTTTTTTATTCTATGGATTCTTGTATAACAGATTAAGTACGGAAACGCCCTCTAAGCAATTATTTATTATTTACTGTTGTATTTATTATTATTAATTTGCTCAGGATTGACTTAGCTATAGAGGGTCTTTGAGCCTCAATATACATTTTTTTGTATTGCTGTGAAAACAGCATTTGTTTTTTGTTTTTTTTTTTTGTGGGGGGGTTGTTTGTTATTAATGAGACATGGTCGCCCTGTAGCCCCAGCTGGCCCTGGAATTTGCTATGTAACCAGGTTGGCCTTGAACTCAATAGAGATCCACCGGGCCTCTGCGTCCTGAGTGCTGGGAGTGCACACATCATGCTCAGCCTGGGAACTTTGATTAGAATTGCATGTTATCTGTAAAATGCTTTTGGCAGTACTGACATTTCCACAATGTTAATTCTACAGTGGGAGGTTTTGCCGTCCGTCTACGGTCTTCCTTGATTTATTATTTAGAGGTTTTAATTTCACTGTAGAGAGGTCTTTTATTTCCTTGGTTAAGTTTATTTTGAGATGTTTTCTTTATTTATTCCTTGTTGTTTTATTGACATGATTGATTTTGAGGCGATCATGGAATGGATGGTTATTCCCCAGATTTTTTCTTTTTTGTTTAAATTTTATTTATTTCTGTATGGGTATAAATGTACTGTCTGCTGCGAATTTGTGCACCCATGTCCGTGCAATGCCCAGCGGAGGTCAGAAGAGGGCTCGGATCCCCCTGGAGCGGAGTTTCTCCGGGAAATTGGAGATTTCAGATGGTTCTCGGCACCATGTGGGTGATGGGATCGAACCGGGTCAGCGGTAAGAGCGGTCCCAGCGCTCTTAACCACTAGGCAATCTTTCTCCAGCCCCCCAGATTTCTTTCTAAGAATATTTTTTACTTGTACAAGAAAACAAATGACAGCCACTTTTGGTGGGAGTGAAAACTGTTGCAAACACTGTGGAAATCACTGTGGACATTCTTCAAAATTAAAATAGAGCTACAGATGATCAGGAAGTCTACCCCTTTGCATATATCCAAAGGACTATTCTATATGCTAATATAGAGATACTTGCTCCACCTTCTTAGCTCCATTCTTTTCACAAGAGCTAGGAGATGGAATAGGCCTAGATGTCAATCAATAGATGAATGGAAGAAGAAAATGTACATCACACAATGGAATTTTACTTGGGTACATAGAAAGATGGAATTATGAAATTTTCAGGTAATAGAATTAGAATAAAAATTGTATTTGGTGAGAGAACCCAGGCACAGAAAAATAAACACCATATGTTCTGTGTCATATGCGGATCCTATCTTTGAATGTCTAATTTTGTGTATTTAATTAGGAGTTTCTATAGAAGTCAGGAAAGTGGAAAGAAGTCACTGGAGAAAGATGCATTAATGCAAGGGGGACGGAGAAGTAAGTTAAGGTGGAAAATACAGAGGGGGGATAACTGTAGGCAGAAAGCAGGACAAGAAAACGGAGGGGAGAAGAGAGGGGGGAGAGAGTAGGGAGAGGGATAACCAAGGCAGAGGGACTATGAAAAAGCCATATGGAAACATACCGTCTTTTAACCACATTAAATACATAACTTAAATAACTTTAAAGGGCATACCCAAAACCTCAGTGTCAGGGGTGGGATGTCTCTTTAAGATTTGCCTTCTAAGTATTTATATGTACTCCCATCAACAAATGCTATGACACATGCCTTAATCGGAGAACTCTTCCTCTTCCATTTAACTTGGTGAATGCATGAGAATAAGTGACAAGTAAGTGTTCAGCCATACAGCCATACAAGACATACAGCCATCCCTTTTAATGCTCAGGGAACATTGTGATGGAGGGCCGAAAGAAATAGAGCTGGAAGAGACAGCTCCTAAACGCCATCTCTGGACAAGATGTTGCCATTGCGATCATAGACCCACCGCCCCTGAGGATGCCTGGATTGTCTCTGCACAAGAATGGGTCCATCAACATTCAGTTGTGGATGAAGGAGGGGCTCAAGCTGCCCTTCTAGTGAATGCTGAACTATACACCAGTAGATACCAACAAGGAGCGGGGAAATCATTACCTTAAGTTGTATACACACTGGTGAGACTACAGGCTCCAGTGATAGCTCAAAGCTTCAAGCTAGTGGGTTTACATAGAGGGCCCTGGTTAAACTAAATGGCCACAGAAACCCCTAAGATGGAAATCTGGAAAAGAGAATCGTAACATGGAGATGCTGGTATCAGGGGTTGATAGGGTGGGAGGGACCTAAGAGAGGCTGTGGGGTAAGCATAGGAATGCTTTAGAAAACGTGTGTGAAAATTGTCAAAGAAGGAACTAATCTAACATTTCTAACAAAACATAAGAAAATCAAATCAATGTATCTTCTGATTCAACTGAAAGAGTCCTGCTATTTACAGGTTGATCAATGCCAAAGACATAGCTTCACTCACTCTAGGAGTCTAGAACGTCCTAAAAAACTCCAACTCAGAATAATTGCTTCAAGTAGACCTTTTTCAATTTTCAATTCATAATAACATTAATTTTTGTAATTCAGTTTCAGAAAGGACTTGCAAATTGTTTCATTAACAATGCCAACTTTTAAAATCTTGCTAGAAGTTCACTAGACAATAAGTGAAACAGAATTGTTTCCCAAAATAAGGGAAAGTCCCAAATGCCACTTTTTAAAGAGAACACACAGTTCCAATTTATTCAAAGCACAGAAAAGAAAAACTTTTGGTCATGGAAGGAAAACTTCAGCCATAGGTTTGGAATCAGTTCCAAAACTCTACATGCAGTGAGAGCTATGCTTTGTTGCTACAAGTGACTGGAGGTCACACTTGTCTGTTCTTTGTCTAACATAAACATTTACAAACGGACCAACTAGCATTTGGAATACCTCCCATGTTCCAGGACCTAGGATCACATTTCAGTTCTTGGTAGACTATTGGTGCTTTGTGTCCCTGAGTTTCCTCTTCACTAATAAAATCATGTTTGATCCCAAAGGTCTTACAACTGTCAGGAGTTCCCCCTAGATCATACTGGCAACATTCTTGCAAATAGTGTCAAGCAACTGCTTAATGTCCAAGTGGCTTGTGAGGAACAGTGACTCATAAACAGTGTAAGGAAAACTCTTGCTTCCTACTGGAATATTGTCCATTTCCTTTTCTTTCTTCTCATTAGCTTCAGAAGAATGGAGTCACCTTGTATAAGGTATACCACCAAAGCCCTTAAGTATGTCTGCAATGTTTGGTAAAGAAATTGGGTCATCATGTCCTTCATTGTCCATTCTCAAATCTTCCAACACAATCTTGATTATTCACAGATTGATGATTTCTATATCATCAATGAATGGAATATGTGACATTGAGTCCCTAAGAGACTGACAAGAGCAGGGTAGTGTCAGTCGAAGGAGAAAACAGTGGCAGTGAACTAGGCCACTCTACAGGATGTTTGGCCTGACTCTAGTCTTAAATGAGAATCTAGACTAGGTTGTTTCATTCCAAAAAGTGAAATAAATGGGAATTTTGAGAGTGTGATTGATGTAGGGTTCTCTAAAGAAACAGGATCAATAGAACAAATATAGATAGATAGATTAGATATAGATATAGATATAGATAGAGATATAGATATAGATAAAAATATAGAATATAGATAGAGATATAGATATAATAGATATAGATTGGAAAGGTTGAGAATCCAGGCAGTTACTCATTCCGAGGCTAGATGTCTCAGTAGTCTCAATCCAGTGCTGAAGCCCGGATGATTTGGGATCTGCCTGTCTCAGTCCATGCTGGGAGTCCAGAGTTGATCACAGCAGCAGACAAACTCACCAGATGAAAGACAGGCAAGCAGCAGAAAAAGGACCAGCTCCCTCTACCATAGCCTTTTATACCAGCAGCCATCAGAAGGTAACGTCCACATTTAGGGTGGGTAATCGTGCTTGAGATAATCCAATCTGTAGTTATCTTTCTCATATTTGTTCATATCCCTAATCGCTACTCTCCTTCTCACCCTTCTCATCCCGTCGACCGATCAGTAATTTGATCCTCCCGCAATTAAAGCAACGCGTCAGGATTAACCTGTTTCGCAAAGTGTTAGCTGCGGCCGACCGTCAGGCATCTTAAACCAGTCACAGGTCTCTTTCATAGTCAGCTTTCCGTCTGCCTTCACGATATTACAGTGTCTCTAATGAAACTCTAAAATCTTCAAAAATTTGGTGAACATCTGCTGTTATACTGAACCTGTCAGTATTTTTTACACATATATTTTTTCAACAACACTTCTGCTATTGCCACAAAGCTATAAAAATAAATTTTGCTGCTCTCACTGNCCCCTAAACTGATGAAGTGGATAGAGAAAATGTCGGTACTGTACAAATGGATATTCTATGCAGGTTATCAGTGGAAAAGAAGCAAACATCATGAACTTTGCGCAGGTAAATGGAAGTTGCGCTAGAAAGTACATATGTTAAGTGAGTAACACAGTCCAGAAAAACAACGACAAATGGTTCCCTTCATCTGTGGTGCTAGTACCAATTAACCCAGTATAAAATAATTTCTCTGGGAGGGAATGCATAGGTAAAGCATAACAAACCAACAGAAAGAGTAATCAGTTAGAAACTGACTGAATGGTGACTGCAGGGTGATGGGTGGGAGAGGATGGGGTGGGAGAGGGGAACAGGTCTATACTTCGATTAAAGCTATATTTAATTGGAGTGAGTTCAATCAAGTATCTATTCAGTTTTGCCTGCGACTCTGTCTACAGGAACTAGTGTCTTAGGAACTTAGTAAAGTAAATATTGCAATATTAAACCACATTGTTTACAGACCTGATAAAATTAAGGTAATTGCATTATCCCGTGGTTTAAATGGATGTATAAATTGCTGTTGCTCCACATAGTTTACATAAATGCTGTAGTAACAATAACTATTGCGATTGGGTATCAACAATGTTCTCCATTATAACTTTCTGCTGTTGTACTAGTATCACCTATGTCAGCAATCTCTTTCCTATAGATGATTTAATCAAAAATAGTTTGCTTCCCAATTTAATCACATACAGTAACCAAGATCCACAGCAATTGGGTTGAATTTGTGATCTGTCGATTCTCACCCCTAGATTATGGTATATACATTGCGTTTTTATTTGAAGGACTGGCATGGGTCAAAGAAATAACAAATAAAGGGGGGAGTACAGATAGAAGGAAACGGTTTGCAAAAACCTTGCAACTCCAAATTTAAAATAACTATGGGAAAGAATTGTGGATGTTCCCAAAAACATAAGTAACACCGATTAATGGCTGAAGAAAGAAAATACGCGCTTGCATGTGCAGTAGGATGTACCATAATGTGCCCACTGAGAAGGTACTGCGAATACTCTGGCAGTTGAAGAAAAGCTCAGATGCTATGAGAATGACACAGGTCCCTCTGCTGGATCCTAATTGTAACAACGATGGTTGTTGATGGATCCTATGGAACTTACCTTATAGGTGCCTGCAAGATGTTTATATAAGAGACTTTCTTGCTCCCCCCTAGTAGAACGAAGGAGAAATATAGATTAATGATCGGGTCGTTCTCCAACCTGTTTAAATTGGAGCAAGCTTTTATAGAGGTATTCTCTTATAACCCTACAAGGTAAAAACTGCTTTTTAAATTGACTAAGGATATACAGAAACTGTTGAAAAGGATTATTCTCTGATCAGAATACAATATAAATACTAAAGTCTCCTTAGCTATCAATAATGCAACAATATGATTTAATACAGGAGCTCTGACATCCACAAGGATTACTGTACCAGGGAGATGTTTGTTGGCCAGGGGATCCAAGAGCCCCACAACAGGTAAGGCTCTTGCCTCAAACCGGATCTTGCAAGAAAAGAGGCTGATAAGGCCCTGCTGTAGTAAAGACCTAGATGTATAACATTGTGGAAAGAAATTGCTGGAGCTCACTGCAAGAGTAGATACAGATGGCCTCTGGAAATCCAGAGAGTGTTAACCAAAGCCCCTCAAACCAATAAAGCAAATAATGGTCCTCCTGAGTACAAGCAAGACTCCCATCCGTCATCAGGCACAAGCCTACACCCTCTCTGAAATGGAAATACTGTTGGCAGGCAGTGGCAGCCAATGCTGTAATCCCAAAATCTAATTGGCTAATTGGCTCTCTCCCTGTGAGGAATAACCCATGGCTGACGCCACAAGCTTACATCCTGTCTCAAGGTTAGGATGATGTTATAAGACAAGCGAATGACTCTGTTATACTTCAACAGAAGAAAATTGTATTCATGATTGCATATCCATCCAAACATTCTGTGTCTATACCCACAAGTAACATACCTACTATTCAGTGACTGTTTAAATACAACTATATATCTTCATTGCATGTGCTTCATTAGGATCGAAAGGTTATTCATACAAGCTGTGCGACAGCCCATGAAGAAAGAGCTAAAATTGACCAGAGACCAGAAAAAGCTCCAGAGAAAGTAGACTGTTTTTGCTTCTCATCCCCCTGTCCCCTTTCTAACGCCTAGGGAACAATCTGCGGAAAGATGGGGGTAAGGGCAGAATGTTAAGGGCTTGCAATGGGTGATGGGTGATGAAGAACTACAGCAATAATAGACGGACATTCATTTGATCAACTGTGATTGAAACATTACATACCACCCCCCCGCTGATGCTGGTGGGGGACTGATGGTGGTGCTTTGGCACAACGCTCGCAATTGGTTTCATAGAAGATGCTTGTACTTCATGGAAATCATACTTATGTTAAAAAAGAATGAAAAAACAAAACAAAACAAAAAAAGTTATGCTGTGAAGAACTCTGAGTAAAATGAGAATATTTACCGTGGTCAAGTAGCTAAAATTAAAGAATCATTTGTGTTTGTGATTCACATTTAGCCTCTGAATGTTCTTCAAAGCTTAGTAGTAGTTCTTAGAAATCAAGAAGGAACACCCCTTTTATAAAAGAGACTTCTTAGTGTCTTTCTTTGTGTTACCATGTTTTGTGATTAAGCTCATGCAGAATTATAGCAACTGAATCTAGAAGGAATGATGAATAGTTCAGACTTTGTAGAAATGAAGGATTGATCAGGAAAAGAACACGGAGTTGAGGAGATTGCTAAAGACAATAGGAATTCAGAAACAGGAACAGAAAGTAAATAGCAGCAGGTGTGACTCCATGAGCAGTCACAGCAGCACGTATTCTAACGTAGTGGTTTACCTCCTTCTTTTCCTGCACATACATAAATATTTTAAGCAAGTATATTTTCCCTTTCTTACCTCTTCCCATGTCTTGCAACATAAAATGAATTGTCTTATAGCAGTTGTTAAATGCTATTCCTTTTATATAGAATAATTTATGTTATAAGCTATCAGAATAAAACAAAAATCACAGGATTTCTCCTCTGGACAAAGGCATTAGAATCTTGTTTCTTTCATGAATGATAGCTTTAGATGATACACAGATTTTCAATGTTATTATTGACTTTGTTATGAAATTAAACTATGCTCTTGGGAATGTGTATAGTTATGAGACTTAATAAGGACCAACTAATGATGGTTAATTTTATGTTTCATATTTGTTGGTTTAAGGAACAACACTATCTCTAGGTAATTTTTAAAGATGTTTCCAGAAGAGAGCCATATTTGAATATTTAGACAGAGGAAAGCTGGTCCATCTTCATCAATGCAAATGGCTAGATACAGCCCATTGATGGTCCAGATTGAACACAGATTAGAAAAAATGACTATATCTGTTTGTTGAGTTGTGAAATCTATCTCCTAACTATAGGTATTGGATTTGTACCAGTTTATTTTGTGTATGTATCTGTTGTATGTTTAATTTTTGCAGTTCTTTACACATTCTGCTATTAACCTCCTGTCCAAAGTCTAGCTAGTAATGATTTTTTTTCCTATTCTGTACACAGTCTTTTCTCTCTTTGCTGTGTAGAAAAATTTAAAAGCAGATAATCCCATTGTTAGTTCTTGAGATTTATTTTTTTTTGAGACAGGGTCTCCCTTAATCCTACCTGGCCTGGAGCTTGCTATGTAGACCAGGCTGCCCTTGAACTCACAGAGCTCCACCTGCCTCCTGAGTGCTGGGATTACAGGGGTGCACCACCATGCCCGACCTAAATTCTTGGGATTTTTAAATAAGTTCTTTCTTATGTTACATAAATGTAGAATCATGTAATATTTAAATATTTAAAGACAACCCTATTTATAGTCAACCTATAACATCATAAAATTAATATATATATATATATATTATAATATTTCAAGACAAACATATGATCATTTAATAGATGTTTATTTTAAAACACATTCCTAGACAGGCATGGTGGCACCTGCCTTCAGTCCTAGAACTTCTAGGCAGAAGAAGGGGATCTCTGTTACATAGAGGCCACCATGATCTGCATAGTACTAGGCCATCTGTGGCTACACAGAGAGATTATATCAAAACCAAGAACAAGCAAAACAAAACCTAAAACCACATATCAAGTCACAAAAACGTGTTTCAATGTTCATTATCTGTCACCACATTATAAACAGGCAGTATTCATATGTGCATTAGTTTGTTTTGATCTCATTGTCTGTAACAATACTGAAAAACAATCAGACTCAGCTGTTATTGAACGAGGCATTTTGTATGCATACAAGGTTCATTACAACACATGATATGGTTTAGTATATTGTTTTCTACTTCACATCATCCTTTCAGTATGTATAGTTCTATACAGACATTGTTATAATAAATCTTTATCGTGTTCACATATCAATTTTCCTATTACATTGGTAGGTACTAGAGAAATATATTACTGCTTTTTACGAAGGTTGTAATTTGTGAAACATAGTACATACTCAATAAAGGTATATGTAGTTTTGAATGAGCAAAACAAATTATGTTTCTCTTACATGCTGATACAGAAAAATGTAATAACCACTAATTGAATTACGATAATATGAAAATTAATTTTTACCATACCATAACACAATCAAATTAGTCTTATTTTTCCTGTTGGGTTTCAGCCCACTTCCAGTCCACCTGGTAACATTATATTAAATCATAATTATGGTGATGAATTTATTATTACTAGCATTTTAACATTTTGCTTCTGGGTTTTTAATATGCATTTTTATGCATTTACCACTGAATCCTTCAAACCTACTTTGTTCCCTATATTGTATTTGAGGTAAAGAAAGCTAAGTACAGCTTTAGTTTTTGAAATATAAATCTTCATGTAACACAACAGTTAACAGGTAAACAGCATGTGAATTTTTGTAACAACACCTCTCTAGTAATGTACCTATTTCAAAGGTGAGTAAAACTAGAGGATAAATGTTATTCTTTAATTTATAATTAAGTACTTTTTTGTATAATTAAGTACTTTTAATGAATGATGGTAGTGGTTTTGGAAACATACAATAAATATTAACCTTATTTTATAGGGCCTGAATTGAATTGTCAGAAAATAATAATGAATATGGTTATGACATTAAATTAGACATATTAAATGTCAACATCAGTATTTAGTGCATGGGTGGTTTATAATAAGGTGCGTTCATTGTATCTATGTTATTGACTGAATGTCTTTGTTTCTGCAAAATTTATACCCAGTACTACAGTATTAAAGTGTCTGGCTTCTGGAGGGTATTAGGTGTAAATTAGATTGTAAAGATGGTATTGGTTTTGTAATAGTAGAGGAAGAGACTGGCATTGTTTCTGTCTCTATTTCTGCACTGTTCCCTGTCTTATAGACTAAAGACACACTGAGAAGGAGGTCAGGGTCCAAGTAGGCTACAATCTGGATCTTAGCTACACTCAATGTTTTTAAATGGCTATGCTTATGATATTTTAAGATCTTTGTCTTACAGAGGTTAAAAGTCAAGGGATTTGACAGAACTATTGTAACTATCATCATCCTGGTTTGGAGGAATGCTTAATAATCTTGATTCAGTATGACTAACTCAAATTTGCTTACTGATCATATTCTGATCTAAACTGAAGTGGAAGGAGGAATGGTATGTTCAAGCAACTAACAAGCAGCAAGACCTAAAGTGTCCCAGCTCCCAGTCATGGGCTCTACCCTTGTTTACTTGGAAAGAGCAACCCATCCTGTGTGTCTAGACGCCAACCTAGAAGACACTGAAGAGGGCAGCTCAGTGTCTTCCTGTCAATGAAAGTGACAGGCATAAATGAGCTGGGATTCCAACCATTTTCAACGTGATGTGGAATTCCTGTCAATCCAGGGCACGGAAACAAGATACACTGACAGATATCACCCACCACAAGGTAGAAACAGTTCCCCACAGGACATAGACTGTCTGTCACAGCTCTGTGAGGGAAGGCAGATAGGAGCAGTCTTGGCAGACCTGATCTACATTGTACACTTAAGATATGGACACCGCAACAATCCGTGTCTACAGTAGGGCTGATTTATCTGATCCAGAAAAACTTCCCTCACCTTTTTTTTCCTGAACTAAAATGCTTTCTCTAAATGGCAATGCTTTTGTCAAAATCCCAGTTACTGTACTGACCATAATTTAATATGTAAGAAATAGAAGGATTTTATTTTTTCTAAGTGCATATTAAATAGCTTCTATTACAACATTGCAAAAATATTTAATATTTCACTGTCAATAATGTATATGTGGTTCTTTGTATTTTGTATTTTATTCAATCAATGATTTATATAAAAATAGTCACCAAGAGAAGTTGAGAAATTCTGATACCATAATGCAATGTATTCTGAACTTTGCAGTTGAAAATCAAACCTTTGTTTCATTCTCATTTAGAATACATTTTTTAGGTAAAAACTGAAGTGCTCAGAATCTACTTTGCAATAGCTTTACTTATTTTTGTAGAAGAAAAATGTCCTCTCTAGCTTCGTTGTCTATTAAATGCAATTTTTAAGTCCTTAAGTTCTTTTTCAAAGTGAGTGAAACTTTTCAAGAATTCAATCAATGTACATTTCTGGTAGTTACAAAAGTTGGATATTAGCATTATATTTGGTTCTGAATAGAGAATAATCCTTTCAGAGTTTCTATGTCCATTAGTCAATTAAAGAAGGCGGTTTTAGTGATTTTACAAGAGAATACCTCTATAACAGCTGGCTCCAATCTACAGCTGGAGAACGACCTCATCATCATCCTATTTCTCCTTATTCTATGGGGGGGGGTTAAGAAAGTCTCTTGCATTAAAACCTTTGTGGCACCTAGAAGGTAAGCTTCGTTAGGAATCATTAAAAATAGTTGTTAATACTAGGATCCACAGAGGGATCCTATGATCCACTGATGTCTGCAGCAATCTGAGGCATTTCTTCCCTTCAATGACCAGAGGAGTCAATCCTTCTGCTGGCACTTTCTGGTACATCCTACTCACTGCAAAGCTGCATTTTCTTTCTCAGCCATTAAGTTGGTGATACTCTGGCCTGTTGGAACATACAAATCCTTTCCTGTAGTTTAGGTTTAAGATTTGGGTGCAAGGTTCTTTTGACAAAAAGTTTTTCATATCATATTCTATATCCCCCTTTTTTATTAAGGTTTTTATTTTTGACCCAAAGTCTCAAAAAAGCAGTTGTTTTTACATACCTATAGGGTGGAATTCAAGGCACAGATTTCATCAAAGTTTCACCCCCATGGCTGTTTTGGTTTACTGTACTGCTGATTAACCTGGGAAAACAAAGTTTATTTTTGAGTTAAATCGCATCCTAATAGTTGAAAGAGATTGTCTAGCACGGTGATCACTATATGACAGCAAAAATTATAGTAGAACACATCTGTTGATTACCAATCCCAAAGTATTGTTATACAGATTTTAGTAAAGCTAATTGGACAAACAGCATTTTATATACCAATAACTCAAGATGCATTACCATTTTTATCAGCTTCACAGCCAATGTTGTCCAATATGCAAATAGTTGTACTTTTACTGAGTCCCAAAAACCATGTATTCCTGTAGACAGAGTCATGGGAACAACTGTGGAATACTTGGGTTTGAACTCTGACGTCAAGTTAAACATGCACCATTGGAATATACACCCGTGTTCCTGTCCCACCCCCCCACCAGCCCTCTCCGAGTCACCATATTCAGTCCAGCTCTTCGATGCAATTTCTGTGTTGTTTCTTATTTAATATGCATCCCTTCCCACAGAAATATTTATAATGGGGTTATGTGTACTAGCGTCTTACATATGAGAGATACCATTTGTTTTTTTTTTTCAGAGACTGTGGAATTTCTTAACACTACATGAATGTTAAGCCCATCATAAAGTAGTTCTATGCAAATCTACATGAATGCTTTACCTCTTTTTGACTGTTGCATAGAACTTCTATTGTTAGTGTCCACATTTTCTCTTCCAGTCTTCAGTTGAGGGATACTTAGCTGCTTGTTATTTTTTGCTATTGTGAAGACATGAGCGCAATAAGCATAGCGTGCATGTATCGTTTGGCGGTAAGATGTGTCTGTGAGGTGGGTATATACACCAGGATAGTTGGTAGTGGAGGTGGGTCAATATAATGCTAAAGTCTCCTTAAGCTATGCACTTAAACAAAATATATTAATACAGGAGCTCTGACATCAAACAATGGATTATCTACCAAGGAGATGTTGGCCAGGGGATCCGCCCCCACAAAAGGTAAAGCCTCCTTGCCTCCAAACTGGGATATCTGGCAGAAGAGAGGCGATAAGGCCCTGCTGTTGAAGACGATATAACATGGGAAAGATGTAGGGAGACCACACTTGCAAGTATACAGATGGCTCTGGAATGCCAGAGAGTGTTAACAAGGCCACTAAACCAATAAAGCAAATAGTCGTCCTTGAGTCAAGCAAGACTCCTCCGTCAGCACCAGCTACACCTCATCTGCCTGGAAATACTGTGCAGCAGTGGCAGCCATATTTCTGTATATCCCAAATCTAAGTGGCTAGGAGCTCTCTCCTTGGAGGAATAACCCACAACGATGCCACAAGCTTACATCCTCTAATGTTTAGGAGATGTTATAAACCACACCACGAAGACCCTGCCATACTTACAGAAGAAAATGTAAATCATGAATTAACATACATCCAAACATCTGTGTCTATACCAAAGTAACCTACCGTAACAATGAGTACTGTTTAAATACCTATATATCTAATTGCTGTGCTTCATTAATAGGATTGAAAGACTATATATTACACTGTTTAAATAACTAAATATAATTGCATGTGCTTCATTAGTGGATCGAAAGCTGGACAAGCTGGCATCCCATGAAAGAAAACAGCCAGAATTAACTAGAGACCAAGACATCAGCTCCAGAGAAAGTAGACTGTTTTGCTTCTCATCCGCCTGTGCCCTTTTTCAAGCCTAGGGAACAACTTCGAAGAGGAGGCATGGTGAATGTAAGGGCCACGATTGGGGTGAATGGTGAAACTACAACAATATAGACTGGACACACATTTGATCAACTTGATTGAACATACAAGCCCCCCCTGCTGGATGGTGGGACCCATGAGCTGTGTGGGTTTGGGCACAACTGCTTGCAAATTGGTTTTACATGAAGGATGCTTGTACTCACAAATTATCACTTATTGTTAAAAAAATGAAAACAAAACAAAAAAGCAGAGAAAGATGCAGAAAACTTATGGCAGAATTCATGATCTGGGATGGGGTGGGGTGGAGGGAAGGGAAGGGAAGGGGATATATGCCTGAACTGAATTGGAAAATGATGTATGAAATACACAAAGCATCAATAAAAAAAAAGTTGGATATTAAAATAGCTGTGACTTAGTTATAATTTATATATATATATATATATATATATTTGGTATTTTTTAAATTCATTGAATTTTTTAGACAATAGTTTCTTCAGATAGCACGGCTCATGTTCTCCTCATAAATGAGAAATGAATGACTTGAAATCAAAGAACGTAGAACTGTATTTCCCCTTATTTTTTCCATTTTTTTGTTCAAAAATGTATACATATTGAATTATCCAGTATCCAAAAATAATACACTGAAATAAAATATAATTTATAATTAACAAAGTTAAATATGCGGATTCTTCCACTTGATGCTCTTAATAATGTTGAAGTGTTAATGATACTGATGTGACAAATGTTCTGTATTTTTACTTTTCCACTGGCAGTTTATTCATCACATAATACACTCTGGCCTCAATATAAACTGTACATCACTTATTAGCTTAAAGTTCTATGTGCATTTATGGCTTCCAGGCATTTCTTTATCTTTGTGCTTGCTTAGTAAGTAAAACAAATGGGAAGGAACTATTGCCTACGTATTTCATTGATTAGTAAATGGGTAGAAATTTCCCTTAATGAGAACTAATAGCAAAACTTGGGTTTAATTTGTGAATGTCATAAATTCGGGCTCATTGATTATTCAATGCAATTATACAAATTAAAGTATAAAAGCCCGGAAAGCTAAAAATTCTAGTCGTGGGAGCCATGATGTCCACCAGGTATCCCAGCAAGTTAAGCAGGATACTAATTTATTCTGACCAAGTTTTATTGTAATTCTCGTATTAATTTTATTGTAATTCTCATATTAAAAAACGTATGTGAAACTATATTATGTGCATCCTTCAATTATAGTCCTAGACAAAGAAGCTTCTTGGACAAAAAGACATTTTGTGTTGCAACAACACGTCTTTATTGTGCAAAATACATGATATCTAAGTAATGCAGTCCTTTATTTATATGAAAATTAGCAAGTTAGGTGTGAATTGGGTGGTTTCTTAAGGTGTATCACACATATGGGATAATGATTTTAGAAAATGCTACCCTTTAAGTTCTTCCAAGCACACACAGAGCTCCAGACACACATTTACACTAGAGTTTGTTTTAATCCAATTTGGATTTTTCACACAACACTTGATCTTGCAAAAAGGCTAAGAAGCAATATAATACATGGAGAAAAAGGAAAATAGATTTCAATCTCTCACCCTAACCAAACTCATCTCTAAACGAATCAAAGACTTCAGCATAAGACACAATTCTCTCTATTCGATCGTGAAAAAAAATTGTGGGATACACTGGACCTTATTGGTACAGAAAAGACTTTCTGAAAATGACATCTACAGTACAGACATTAAGATTAACAATTTATAATAGGATCTCACAAAACCGAAAGGTTCTGTACAGCAGAATCTTGAATAAGAGAAGAGATAGCCTACAGAATGGGAAAATAAATTTCTATCAGCTATACATCTGAAGAGGGCTAGGGTCAAGAATATGCAAACGAGTCAAAAAACTAATCTTCAAGAAAACAATACAATAGAAAATGTGCCAAGGCCTTATGCAAGGAGTGCTCAGAGGAAGAAGTGCAAAAATAAGAGAAAGAATTTTATTTAATGCTCAACATCCTTAGTATCAGGGAAATGAAACCCAAACTATTCTGGGGGCTTTATTTAATCCTGGCCAGAATGGCAATATCTAAAAAAAGTGGCAACAAATGCTTGTATGTATTTGGGGGAACACTGAATACTCATTCTTTGATGTTGAAAATACAAACTTGTGCAGAAACTATTGACACTTGTGTTGAGGTTGGTCAATAACACTAGAAATGCGTCCACCTCCGGAAGAGTGGGTTTGATTTAAGGATAGGCATACTGATAAGTTTACCATCCTCCAGAAGCTAAATCTACATAGGAGTCTGTGGACAACACAGATCAGATTACACTGAATTAAATTTTAAAATATAATTTGAGTGGGAAAGGGGGCGTGGATCTAGGTGGAGATGCAAGAAGGAGTTGGAATTAATAAAAACATATTGTATGAAATCTCAAATAATAAAAAGTTTCAGGCCAATTGGTGCTACAAGGCTACCCCCCCAAAAAAAATACCAACAACCCACAATATCAGGATCAACATTCACAAAACCCATACATGCTCCACTGGACAAAAACCCAGCACAGACAGCAGGCGGTGGTGCATGCCCGTAATCCCAGGACTCAGGAGGCAGAGGCAGGTAGATCTCTGTGAGTTCAAGGCCACCCTGGTCTACATATTGAGCTCCGGGCCAGCTGGGGCTGAAGGGAGACCCTGTCTCACAATGACCAAAAATAAATAAGTAAATAAATAAATGAATAGATAAACAAATAAATAAAACAGCACAGAATTGCAGTTCTGTGTAGTAGAGCCCAATCTTGGCTCAGGAAATATTAGCAGCTGATGGCGATTGAGCGAGGAAGTCCTGGCCTTCCTTTAGGAAAGGGACTCCAGATAGGCTCATTAGATCTCAGGGGATGAGCTGGCACTGAGGAGTCGGTGAAGAGAGAAGTTTGGCACAAAGGACCCTAGCACAAATGGCACAATGTGTGAACACGTCAAGTAGGGGAGGAGGTCTGCAGGAGGGTGCCAGGGAGAAGTGGGTATAAAGGCTATTAAGACTGAAAAATTATGCATGAAACAAAAAAAATCAATAAAAGTTTTAAAAATACCAACTATGCAGAGGATATGTAGTATTAAGATATAGTATCCAAATACTACCTAAAACAGAAGATGAGAACTCAAAACTACAATATTGTATGAGGTCATAGTCTTCATTTATTCACATGGGTAAGCATCTAAATTATATCATTAATTTTATTTCATTATTTGGTTTTCTTATACTACTGAATTTAAGCTCCTTAAGCATGTACTTATTTTATAGTTCTTTAAGATTTCACACAGACATTGGAATATAAAATCTCTCTAGTATTATATTTCTGTTTATCTGAAAGCAACTATGTTGTTATAATTTAAATCTCTTAACAGGCTCTAGAATCAATCCACCACTTACTCTCAGACTCTGTAATTACTATATATGAATGGAAAGTATATATGCATATTTTAGAGTGATAAAAAATTAAAGGAGGAAAATGTGAATTCCTAAACATAAAAAAAGACTGAGAGAAAGACGCAGGATAGTTATGGCAGAGTGCATGATCTGGGGTGGGGTGGGGGGAACAGAAGGGGGAATATATCTAAAACATTGTTAGTATGTTCTCTCCATTGGTTCAGCACAGATGACCTTTTCATTCTCTATTTGCACAAATATGAAACGACATTTCACAATCCATGTTGTTTCTTAGTGCCTATATATGTAAGCACGAAGGAAGAAAAAATATTTTATAAAATGAGAGGTCACTTAATATGTCCAACAAAATGATAGGGAGTATAGTAAGATGGAATCCAAAGTGCGTTTTCAGAATTGAAGATAATAATCTAATTGTTTTTTAAGTATTGTATGAACCTTCATTTGTATAAGTTTAAAATATATTACCTCAAAGTCTACAACTCTTTTCATTTGTGTGTGTGCTTGCTATTCTAGTCTACAAAGGTGGGAAAATATAAATGAAAATAGTCATTTTAGTCTGTTGATTTTAGTTAATTTTAAATTGTTTCATGAATAAAGAGAAATTGGAAATGTTCACTGATTGATTTTCATTTTGAATATTAGTCTCTGAATGACCTATAACAGCTGTTCCCCACAGAACAAATGGAATTATAAATTATGGATTATATTCAATTGGCCTGATTATTTGGCTTATATTAATCTGAAATTTCTCTTTCAAAGTCTGTCATGAGCTGAAGAAAGCAGATAAATTCATTTTCCAAATATCATAAAATTGCAATTTCTCTCTTGCACTGTTGTGATTAGACTGAATCTATGAGATTTTGCTGTGCTTTGCACAAAAAGGAATGAAATTGTTCTTCCCAGGGCATCATGTCCAGAGTCATATGGTGGGGTTTTTCCAAACTTTTAGTTTTATTGCTTTGACCGGCTGGTTATCATTTTGTGAATGAATGCTATTCAAACACGTAATTTCTATTTGTAATTAATAATTACTTTTAGAAGGATTAAAATCGTTTGCCTTCATTAAATTCAGAATAATGCATGTAAAATAAAGATATTCCCCATGCATAGTTTCATACCCCTAATTTGGTATACAATTTTGATAATTCAGGATAATATATGTATTTCTATATTAGCTGAATTCTTCCTCAGAGGAGACTTTTAAGAACAGTTTATGATTTTTTTATTTGACTAATTCAAAAGAAAATTAAGTTGACATATTTTAGGCATTCATGCAATTGAAAACTCACATTATTTTATTTCTTGTTACATATTTTATGTATTATTTCATTTTATGCATATGATTGTGTCATGTACATGTGTGTAAGTGCAGATGTGTGCTGAAGGATCCATGGTCAGAAGGGCCTCTGCAAGAGCAGTGCTCTTAATTGCTGAGCCATCTGTCCAGGCTCACATCACATTCTTTTTGTTCTCAGATTTTTACAAATAATTAAGCCTTTTCAAATGAAAAGGCTGTTTTGTATTCCATTAGATTGCTCAGTTTTATTATTGAAAAATATTGTGTTGGACAAAGACAACACAGTTAGTTCTCCAAATATTTGTGTAGTACTGAGTTCAGAATATTATAATACTTTAGGAGAAGTTATTGTCAGTTTTCAAGAGATCTAGTTGTGGTCATCCACTCTCCTAAGGTAAGTAGAACTTTGCTTCCTGAATAATGTGCTAGTTGTATGTTTTGGGGTTCACATTTTCCCTCAATTTTGAAAGAGCTCAAGTTTGGCTCTTCAATTTTGTTCCATTAGTCAACGGGTTTGTTTTTGTGCCAGTACCAGGCTGTCTTTATGACTATAGCCCTGTAATTTAGCTTGAAGTCTGGTAAAGTAATATCCCCCCCCCCTTTCTTGACTTTTGATCAGGGTTGCTTTAGCTATTCAGGGGGTTTTGTTTTTCCACATGAATTCAAAGATTTCTTTCTCCAAGTCTGTGAAAAAGATCCTGGGGATTTTGACTGGGATTGCATTGAATCTGTGTATTAATTGGGTGGAATGGACATTTTTACTATATTAATTTTTCCAATCCATGAGCATGGGAGGTCTTTCCATTTTTTTGATGTCATCATCAATCTCCTTCTTCAGGGGTTTAAAATTTTTGTTGTAGAGATCGTTGGTGTCTTTTGTTAGGTTTATTCCCAGGTATTTTATTCTTTTTGAGGCTATTGCGATTGGAAAGGTCTCCTTGTATTTCTTCTCCAGTTGCTTATTGTTGTAAAGAAAGGATACTGATTTTTCTAGATTTATTTTGTATCCTCCCACTTTACTGAAACTTGTAATCATTTATAAGAGTTTTCTCGTGGAGTTCTTAGCATCCCTTAGGTAAACAATCATATGCAAAAAGGGATAGCTTGACTTCCTCTTTTCTGATTAGTAATCCTTTAATCTCACTTTCTCATATTATTGCCCTAGGGAGCTTTTCAAGCCCTATATTGAAGAGGAGTGGGGATAATGGGTGGCTTTGCCATGTTCCTGCCTTTAAGGGGATTACTTCTAACTTTTCTCCATTTAGGATGATGTTGGCTGTGGGTTTCTTGTATATGGCCTTGATTACATTGAGGAATGATCCCTCCAGTCCTATTCCCTCTAGAACTTTAAGCATGCAGGGATTTTGTTGAAGGATTTTTTTGCATCAATTGAGATGATCATGTGTTTTTGGTCTTTCATTCCATTTATGTGTTTTATCATATTTATTTATTTTCATAAATTGAACCATCATTGGATCTCTGGTATGAATCTAAGTTGATCATGATAGTTGATCTTTTTGATTTGGGCCTCTATGCAATTTGCATGTATTTTTTTGATAATTTTCATTCGAGTTTGCACAGGACTGGTATGGACTGTCGCCATTGCTATAATTTCATATGAACAATTTCACCAAAGCTTGGAATACTCTTTTCTCATTGTCGTGCACCAACCATGACTCTTTCAATACTTCTGTCCCCTCATCCAAAATGGTCCCTGAACTCTTGGTGGGTGGGATTTACTATAGGAGTCCTATCCAAGGACACAAAATGTACAGTTCCTTATTTTCTGTACTTGTGAGATGGTCACTTGGATTCTTTACCTACATATTTCCCTTTTACCACAAATGTTACTAATATTGGAACTATTTACCCGGGGTAGAAATTATCAGCAGCTACAGCAGAACTCACAAGTGAAATGAATTGAGATTTCAAGACACTGATATTAATTATAAATTTTAAGTAACATAGACTGCTTGGTAAATCTGTGAGCTGCTGTCAATCTCTCCAAAGGGAAAACCCTTTGTCAAAATACACCTGCAATATTCAGTACTCTAACTGAAATGAGACAGTGTTTCTTATGGACAAGACCTAAAGCATTATAAATTCAAATCAAATTCAATGACTATTCTGTACTGAAAATTTCTTGCCCGGTTGAAATTCTATCTAAGATAGGGGTGTGAGATCCTGATATTTGTGGAAATAATAGTGTTAGTAACAATTCCTGAGACTGAGTCTCTTAAATGTGTTTTGTGTCTTTGTAAATATTACGAGAATCTTATTACTTTCTCTTCTATAAGGCCATAATTAAATGAATATATGCCTTGAACAAGTGAGAGAGGAGGTTCCTATCAGGGCTAGCATTGAAGGTGTGTGCCACCATGCCTGGTGGCATTGCATATTTTACGCATGTATTTTCAGTGAGTTTTGTCTTAGCCCACAGGCACTCTTATTAGTATATTTCCATTTCATACATTTGGTCCAAGTTTATTCCTTTATAATTTTATTTATTATTATTAATTTATGTGTGCGAGTGTATTGCCTGCATGTATATAAGTGCCCCCGTGTCCTGCAATGCTTGCAGAGGTCAGAAGTGGGTATCCGATTCTGTTGGAACCAGACAGTTGTTAGCTGACATGTGAGTTCTGAGAATTGAACCTAGGTCCACTGCAATAGCAGCCAGTGATCTTAATTGCTGAGCCATCTCTCTAGCACCAAGCTTTTACTTTTTGAAAAAAAAATAGTTTAGGTTATTTGGTTTTCTAACAAAAATTAGGATTTATTTTTCATTTTTCTAGAAATGCCTCCTAGAAATACCATTGGAATGCATTGAATCCTCCAGTAACTTTGTGAAAATTGAGAATTTTTTTTCAAAAACAATCAAAATTTATTTTCAGAAAATTTCAATTCTTAAATAGTACAAAAATAAACAAGCATTTGTTTTAAGACTTATATTTCACATCATTTAAATACATTTCTGAAGCACCAAAATTTCTGAGGAAACTGAATTTCTAGGTTCACTCAGCAGGTTGATGTTCAGATCAAGTCAGCTTGTTTAAAGCAAAAACAACCTCAATGAAGTTAATCGTTTTATGCAATTTTTGTTTTGACTATTTTCCAAAGTTAAACATTTTAAGAATAAAGTCTTAAAGATATTCTTTTGTAACAATTTCCTCCTAATTTTTCTTCTCTTCCTAAGATGTTGTTTCAGTTTTTGCAATATATTGATGTTATAATCACTTCCTTATTCAAGAATATTAAAGGCTATGATGGTGCTTTGAAAACATTCTCAGTAAGATGAGTCCAAATGATTTGAAACATTTATAGGTTCTTCAAAAATGTCAAAAAGATTCATCTTTATGGGGTGTTTAGGCAAGGAAAAAAATTCTAATCTTAAATTTCTCAATACACCAGATTAACTTTCTTAAAATTTATGCTTGAACATTAATCATTTGTTTTGATTGTTCATACACTAACCTCAGGGAGGTAATCACAAGGAGATAGAACATTGATTCCAACAAGAAAAACAGATCAACCTTAGTAGGCTTAAACATAGTTTACATAAATACCCTCAATAAATTAATATGCAGTACCTCAGTTGACGAGATGTAGAAAATTATTATTACTTTGTATTTATTACAACTGCCCAGAACTACCCAATAACTGGTTTTATTTTTAACAAAAGGCATTCTTCAGAACAAGAATGTAATGTTCTTGTCAGGAACCCTCTACAGTTCCTTTTATAAATTACTAGCCTCTTTGTAGGCTCCTTGGGTATAAATAGATAAAATTATAAATAGAAATTTTTGCCTTTCACAAAATAGTAGTCCTGAGCTGTTTTCCTGAATGTGTCAAACTTCAAGTAAGAAGACAGTAATTTTGTCTTTTTGAGACAGGGTCTCCCTGTAGCCCCAGCTGTCATGGAACTTGCTATGTAGACCAGGCTGGCCTTGAACTCAGAGATCCACTGGGGCCAAATGTGTGTGCCACCACACACAGCGAACTTTAATAGATTTAAAGACAGACTAGCTCTGATCTTAAAATCTGGAAGGACAACATGGGAAAATGGAGCTTCTCACAACAAAAATGGCTCTAAGAAAAAAAATAAAAGATCAGCAGGTTGGTAACCAGCTTCCACCCTTATCACACTGTCTTAGGAAATTCAGACGCGATGAATGTGAAATGGTTTAAACATTGTGAAGAGGCTCATAAAAGGCCACTGATACTTTCTGGACTATGAGATGGACAGCTAAATCACAGTCCAAGAAAAAACCAGAGCAAATCCATTATTGAAGTCTGGCTTGGTGAGTCACTAACTTTACAGCAAAAATCTGTTCAGTACCAGGCCAGTAGGGCACGAGGATCAAAAATTCTCCCTCAAGGTTTAACCCCAAATGTGATGTTAGATTTCCCATTACTACTCATACAAATACATTCCTTACAGAAAACATTCTTATTTTAAGATAGGCCTGCAGGGGCCCATACACTTCCATACACTGGCATTGACTTACAAGGAAGTTGTAACAGTCACAGTAAATAGATTTCACTCCTGCTGAAAAAAAAAATAAAAATCTGACAATTATTTTAACCATTTATAATTTCTACCAGTTTTAATTTATGGTAATTTTTTTTTTTTGTCTTTTCGAGACAGGGTCTCTCTGTAGCCCAGCTGTCCTGGAACTCACTCTGTAGACCAGGCTGGCCTTGAACTCACAAAGATCCTCCTGCCTCTGCCTCCCAAATGCTAGGATTAAAGGCGTGCACCACCACGCCTGGCTTATGGTCATTTTTTAAAATTCATATGGGTGCAAGTTTAATAAGTTTCCAAAAGTGATTCTAAACTTTTAATTAGAAATTCAGAAATTTAGAAATTTAAAATTGTTTCAAGGCTGCCTTTAAAAGGCGTTCATCAGAACTGTAGAAGTCTATTGGTCATATTTATTTATTTATATGAACAATCTTAATTTAATTATTTAATATTTATAATAAATGCCTTTTCCACTTACCATCTTTAACAGAAGGCAGTGTCCTTGAAAGATGAAAGAAGGTCCCTGTGTCTCTGCTTTGAAGATGCACTACCCTCAAGTTAAGGGGAAAAACAGCTTTCATTCTTTTTTCATAAGATAATGTGAAATGAATTTTGACATCTTTTTACTTGAATTTCAGTTTATATTATGTCTTAAGAATTAAAGAGAAATGTTTTAACACAAATGATGTTACAAAATGGAAAATGCTACAAGTATCTACACTGTTATGATTTTTATTTCCAGATATGTTAGAAGCAACTAATGGAATCTTAAAAAAAAAATTTTGATATTTAGCTAATCATTCAACAAAGAGTACAAGTTCAGTTTGAAGTGACTGTTTTAAGGCAGATACTATCAGTAATTTCATTTTAAAGAAAATTGAGAATTTTTACAAACATTAAATATGTTAATTAATGAATATAATATTTTTCTATTTAGAAATTTGCCATTTATAAGAATTTTTCGGACAGTTTATTAGAGAATTTCATATATGAATAATATATGTCCATCATTTCCACTGCTCTGTCTCCACATTCCAAATCCACATTCCCCTGCCCCCTCTTAGTGTCCTGAATTCTTATCTATTATTGTTATACACACAATATGTGTGCATATATTTACATACATATAAACAAAATACTGAGTCCATTCATTACTGGAGAATGGCTTTGGAGAACATTCCTGGAGAAAATGGACATTTTATCTTTATTAACCCACCCATTATTTGCCAGTAGCTCTTCATGTAGAGTTGCCTTCTTGTGCAATTTCTTCACCCATCTTGCCATGCCAGGTGTGTGATATTTTTGATTAGGTGGGTCTTGGATACAGCTATATTGTTAATCTTAAAAGTGACTTCCCTGGCAGATCTGGAGACATTATCTAGCAGAAGGAATTCTGGTCCTCTGTCCTTTAGAATATTTTGCCCCTTTTCTGCAATGCTCCCTGTGCCTTTGGTCTACAATCATGACTGTGCTCCCTGTGGTCATGTTTTCACCTGATGTGCTCTCAGTAAACATCTCCATCCATTGCAAAAGTAAGCTATTTTGATGAGTGATGAGAGCAACTCCTGTCTGTGGATTTAGGGATAAGTATTTTACAATACTATTCTTATTCTTCTCCTTCTTCTTCTTCTCCTTCTTCTTCTTCTCCTTCTTCTTCTTCTTCTTCTTCTTCTTCTTCTTCTTCTTCTTCTTCTTCTTCTTCTTCTTCTTCTTCTTCTTCTTCTTCTTCTTCTTACTGGTTCGGGGAAATGGCAATAGTAGGTTCTTCTCTAGAATATATGTCCTTTCCAGTCATGGGTACTTGTCTAATTTTTTTTTAAGTACCAGCCAGGCATGAATTCCCTCCTTTGAGCAGGACTTAAGTCCAGTTAGACAGCTGTTGTTTGGGCCCCAAATAAAAGTGCCACCATTGTACCACTGAGTATGTCTTTCTGAGTTGGTCAATGTTGGGGTTTGAGGGTAAGACCATTGATTGTTATTCTCCCTTGCCATCTTTCATAGCATCTTCAGATACTTTGGAACCTAGTCTTCATTGGGAAGTTTTCCAGTTCAGTTCTAGCTTGATTCTTCCAAGTCCATTTCCCAAAGTAGATAGTGTTTTCATCAATGGGGTCTTCCCTTCAAGTTATTGGAGGCAACAAATGAAAAGGCAGTTAAGTTTATTGCTTTGGAATAAAAGAAGGCAGAAGATAACGTGAATGTGTTTTTTCTCTCCTTCCACCATATCACTCCATGAGATGATACTCAAGTCATCAGGCTTTTGGGGAATTATATTTACCAATAAGCCCTATCAAACCCCCTATTGTTTTTTTTTATGTTTTCACATTTCAATGTAGTATACAAAGTGTACGATTTAAATTTTATATATAGTATGCACTTTTCTTATTTTTATATGTATGAGTGTACTGTCTGCATGTAGGTAGGTGCACCCATGTTGTGCAATACTGCAGAGGTCAGAAGAGGGTATTGGATTCCCCTGGAACTGGAGTTAAAGATGGTTCTTAGCCACAATATGTGCTGGGAATCGGACCTGGGTCCTCTACAACAGCAGTCAGTGCTCTTAACTACTGAATCATTTCTCCAGCACCCATAGTATGCACTTTTCAACCCCACTTAGTAACTCCGGAAATTTTTGTATGTTTCTTTTGGTTTCCTTTCTAAACAATTATGTTAATCTGAAGAGTGAGAGTTTTAATACTTTTCAATACTTTCTCATTTTGTTGCTGTATTTTATTTGCTAGGCCATCAGACAAATGTTAAACTGAATCAGTGAGAAAGGTCCTGATTTTCTTTATGCATAAAGGAAGAGTATCTAGTTACCTGTGAGTTTTTTATTAAGGCCTTTCCAGTGTACCCAATCTTGACCACAATGAGAATGGTTCTTGCTTCCTAACATGCACATCTGTTTAATATTGTTCCATTTTCATTTTCTTCTTTTTTATACTTTTTGAGACAGGCACTCACTGTAGCCCCATCTGACCTGGAACTTACTATGTAGATCAGGCTGGCCTTGAACTCACAGAGAATCACCTGTCTCTGCTTCCCTAGTGCTGGGATCAAAGGCATGACAAATTTTCTTTATATAATAATAAATGCTTATTTTTCATTTACCTTGTTATTATGGCCCATAACATGTACTGATTTGGAACTGTTATGCCAAAGGATATGATTTGAGAACTTTTTGTCACATTATGTGTGTTGTAGTTCCCAGGGATGTCAGCCTGCACTTCTCTTCAAAGGAATCCCTTGTCAAGTTCATTTAGAGTTTGTCCACCCTTGTTGGAGCTTCTCTTGCTAGGAGCAGGTACAGCACAGTCCTGCTAAGGGAAAGGGAGCACAGTGCTTGCCTGTGGCTGCTGTAAGGAACTGCGCCTCAGCACAGAGGTCAGTCAGTTAGTTACTTTCATAACGTGACCTGAGAGGTACTTCCAACTCAGGTCCTTAGCCTGGGAAAATGGATTGTTTCCTTTCTGACTGTGCTTTCCATCTGCCCAAAGACTTTAGGTCTCTGGACAGGAATTTCAGGCTGCTGGCTTATGGCCTATCTTCAGCATACACCCACTCACAATTTACTCCACAGCTGGTGACCTGATAAATCTCCATCCAGCCCCATACCAGATTACGAGGTGGGTGGTCTGATTGATCGCTGTCCAAACCATTGTTCACAAAACTCGAAAGCCAGGCCTCCTTCGGCCTATATGTGCGTAGAAATAACGACCGGGAATTCTGTTTAATGATGGTAATGGAGAATTCACTTTATTGCCTGTTGCAACTCACTTTTACTTTTATTTATTTTTTAAATTTTATTTATTTATTTATTTATTTATTTGAATGTACTGTCTGCATGTAGGTTTGTGCAACCGTGTCGTGCAATGCTGCGGAGGTCAGAAGAGGGTGTCGGATTCCCCTGGAACTGGAGTTAAAGACGGTTCTCAGCCACAATGTGGTTGCTGGGAATCGAGCCTGGGTCCTCTGCAAGAGCAGTTGGTGTTCTTAACCACTAGGCCATCTATCCAGCCCCTGCAACTCTCTTATATAAGCAAAATGACATCAGCTCCCAGAGCCAATCACAGATCCCCAGTTACAAGTCCTAGTACACTGCAGCTCCACCTAGCATCATCTGCCTAGGCCACATTGCTCGCTCCCCCCTAGGGGTGGGGTCAGAGGAATCCCATGACTCTCACATGGTTCTCTGAGGGGTGCTAGCTGAGAACTAGACCCTAATTCAAACTGGATCTTCCCGCACACCCTCATCATAGAAAATGGAATGTTTTCATGTTTACTTCTTGTGACAAAGGAATTTGTGTGTCTATATTTGCTTCACAAATAATATTTTAGAGAATGTACTAGGGAAAAATAGAGCTTTCTATTTGTAAGTAATGTGATAATAAATTAAATTGATTGAACATATCTAAATATGGGTGGATTATCTATTTTGTGTCATATTTGACAAGTTTAATTTTTCAGGAATTACATCTTTCTCATTAAGGCTGCTTTATTGTGTCAAAAAGCTCTTACAATTTGCATTTTTCTCTCTTGATTTTTTATGGGATCTGGAATGACACTCTTTTTTAATGATATATTTTTTTTTTTTTCAGGGGAGAGCGCGAACGCAGTCCCCCACTACCACAAATTATGCAGTCGAGTTTCCCGCATTTGGGGAAATCGCAGGGGTCAGCACAGCCGGAGTGCAATGGATGAGCCTCACCCTGGGAAAACCACCTTCGTGATCATGGTATCTCCCCTGCCAGGTAAGTATAATGATATTTTTAATATATAATGATTTCCTTGTTTGTTGCTAAGATTTTGAATGTATATCAATCAACGCAAAAGAACAAAATTAGTCTTAATTTCTGTTTGATTTTTAAATAAATTTATAAAAACATAGGTTAAAAAGGGCCACAGATGATTTTAGCACCATATACTTTGACATATGATACTTTGACATATGATACTTTGACATGTGATACTTTGACACATATTACATAATACTGCAAAAAGTTTAAATGAATACACTATCTCCTTAACTATTTAGACTTTATTTATGGTAAAATACTAAACATTCTTTATTCTTTCTTATGGTTTTCTGAAGTACACACTATATTGGTGCTATTTCTTGTCACTTTTGTAATAGCACACAAGAAGTTGTTAATTCTATCATGCTGTAAGATAGCACCTTTTGATCGACCTCTTCCTATTCCTCCACTGCACATCTATATACACTATCTCTAGTACTGGAAACCACTGGCTTACTCTCAACACATATAAGATAAGCTTTTATGCATTGCATGTATGAATAAGATCATCCAGTACATATATTTAACAATTTCAAAGCCAATTTTGTTGTGACAAGAAAATATGAAATATGTTCTTATTATATGAAGAAATTTAAAATCACATATATTCCAGCCTTGCAAATTGCATTGTTAAACAGTAATTTTAGAAGTATTTCTCATTTTTAATCACTTCTTTTAATTGCTGAGAGAAATGCGAAAATTCCAGAGATTCCTTTGTTTTCCCTTGTCATTGTTGCCTTCTTTTGTATTCATTTATTGGAAGGCTCTTTCTGAACATTTTCTAGATTCATAGAGAGTGAATTGCATTATGTTATAGTCCATTTTTATCACTCAGGTCTCTTTTCCTAATGTTTATACTATGGCACCAAGCTTCTCATTATCATTATTACTATTTGAAAGTTTTCTTTGTATTCATAATACAATTTTCAATATATGTGCTTTTTTTTTCCTTTTGGTCTTTTTGAGACAGGGTCTCCCGTAGCCCCAGCTGTTCTGGAATTCGCTCTGTAGTCCAGGCTGGCCTTGAACTCACAAAGATCCGCCTGACTCTGCCTCAAGCGCTAGGATTAAAGGCGTGCGCCTCCACGCCCAGCTAGTATATGTGCTTTTTACATCCAAAAAGTCATCAAATATTATTGATTACTGTTCATTATTAACGCTAAAACAACTATTTTTAAATTATAAAAGTTAACCATTTATGTCAGAGTTTCACTCTATAGTTCAGGGTAGACTGGAATTCTATATTTCAATTTGGCTTTGAATTTGCCACAGTATTCTTGAGTCAGCCTTCTAAATACTAGGATTAGAGGTGTGTGTTTCCATGCCCAGCTCTCATGCTACTTTATATCCAGTTAATTGTTGGTATAACTGAATTTTTATCTGGTACATTGAGGATTTTTTCCTATTTATTCCATCTCTTTTATTGTTACATGCACATATGTTTCTTTATTTCACATTTCCTTTCTTCTTGGGAAAATCTTTTTACACTATTACAATTGTGTTTTTCTGTTTCCTGTATGATTATAGCTATTTAATAAGTTATTTTAGTCTTCTGAGTGCTCTCAAGATAGTGATCTGCTCCTTAACTCATTTATTTAAAGATAATAGTAACCATGTCACATTAATTGCATGAACCTTATACTGTGTAGTTTTACCACTACTCTGTATTATATTTCTTACATAGATTACATCTACACACAGTGAAAACTCTAAGAATTTCAGTAATTTATAATATTCAGTGAGCGGCTTAATTTTTCCCATGAATCAATGCTTTTATCTAGACCATTTTCTATAAGCTTGAAGAAAGTTCTTATCTGAAAGAACTACAGACCAGACACTGTCTTAGTTTTGGATTATCTAAAGATACATTTTCTCTAACTTTATATTTTTCCCTTCGTTGTAGCGATTTTTGCTACCATTTTTCAGAAATTCTCAGCTAGCATTTCATTGATTTATTTTTATTAAAAATTAGTGTCTGTATTTTAGCAATATTTTATTGATTCTTTGATATTTTATTACAGTATTTTCTGATCATATCCAAACTCTCTTCCATATCTCTCAGGTCAGGCCTCACCTCCCTACCATCACCATTAAACATTTTAATGAGTTTTTATACATTTCATGCAAACGTTCTTAATTAAATTTAGACCTCCTCTCTCTTCCATGCCCTACAACACCCTCCAGTCTTCATGTGCTCTGCATACATGTTATATACTATCCGGTACAAGCATTAAGTCTATCAAGTCCAAATTACACTTGAGTGTGGTTCCACCACCTGGAATATGGCCTACATACCAAAAGTCACACTTAAAAGAACTAACCTTTCCCCTCCCAGCAGGTATAAATTGTCAATATTTCCTCCTAGTAATTCATGTCCACTGTCCTCACCATTGTAGGCATTTTCTGGCCTGTGAAGCTCTACAGAATGCTGTCACAAGTGCTGTGGTTTGTTGTGTGCTCATGTTTTTGCTCCCTAAACTTAAGATGTGATTTTCTTTTCTTATTTACAAAATCTGTACTTTTCTTTGAGTATGGTGTTTCTAAGTCTTCTTTGCTTTGTCTATATGTCTGCTGAGTTTTTTTAGCTTATAATATCTGCATCCTTAGTGGTGACTCATATTCAGTTAGCTTATAGACATTTAAAAATATTTCTCCCTAGTTGTCTCTATTTATTAAACAAATATTATAGAAGATTTAGTATATCTTTTCATAGAACCCATTTCTTTAAGTTTTATTTTTCATTTTCAATGATTTCTTTTGCTGTGTCTTCATGTTTTCCTGACACTTAATTATTTTGCTTATTATAACATTTAAATTATTTCTACATGAAATATGCTTTTTAGTTCAAATTCACCCAGTTAAACTGTCCTGTTGTTTGACTGCTGTAATATAGAATTTGTGTATCCATATTATTATAGCAGATGTAAGACCCAGAATGCTTTTGTAATATTTTATTTTATGTACTTTTCTGAAACTGGCATTTATAATAACTTAGTTTTCTTCCTGGTATAGTGGAGAGGTTTGTATACTTGTTAAGGTGAATGTGAGAAATGAAATAATTATATTTTGAAAAGAGAGGGAAATGTTTCATTTATTTCATTTTTAAAATTTTTATTAGTTACATGAATTGTTAAAATTAACTTACAAAGTAGTATAGGGTCTTCATAGATATTTTATATTTGTTCACCACCATGCCCATGTTCCCAATTTATCTCTCAGCCTTCTTCCTCCTGCTATACCCTTTTGTCCCCAATGTAAATCCTTCAAATTTGTTATATATTTTCTCCACATCATTACCTTAAAGGTTCTATTTTTTTTCTGGTTTCTTTCTAGTTTCCTGACCTTAAACTATATTTACTCCCATCCATTTATACATGTTAACAGTGAGAGGAGAGTATCCCTATGTGACAGATAATAGATGAAATTTGTACTCTTAACTTGTGTTAACTCATTTATAATATTTTCTAATTACGGCAAGTTTCCTGCAACTTTGTCTTTTAATTTCCCTTTATGCCTGAGTAAAATTCCATTGTCACTACACATCATATTTTCATTATACATCTGTGGATGACCATTTAGATTTATTAAAATCTTGATATTTTGAAAGTAATAGCAATAGGATATTTCATGTATGGATTCATAAAATCTCCAAAATAGGATATTCTGTTGTTTCTTTTCCATTTGTATCCACCTTATGTTCTTTTCTTGTCTTATTGTTCTATTTATTTTTTATTTTTTATTTATTTCTGTATGTGTATGAATGTACTGTCTGCATGTAGGTTTGTGCGCCCATGTCGTACAATGCCTCGGAGGTCAGAAGAGGGTGTCGGATTCCCCTGGAACTGGAGTTCTCCTGGAATTGGAGTTTCAGACCGTTCTCGGCCGCCATGTGGGTGCTGTGGATCGAACCCGAGTCCTCTGTAAGAGCAGTCGGCGCTCTTAACCGCTAGGCCATCTCTCCAGCCCAACATCTTTGTGGAAATCTCGATTTTACTGGAATGCTTCTGAGTTTCTCACTGTTTAGAATGATGTTGTTTGTGGCTTGTTGTATATTGCCCTTTTTTAAAAGTTATTTTTTCCTTTTTTTATTGAGCACATTTCATACAACATTTCTTAATCAAATTTAGACTCATTCCCCCATCCATGCCTACCCCTCACACCCCTCGCCCCCTGGCAGAGCTCATGGGTTCTGTCATACATGTTAAGTCCTGTCTTGCATATTTTTCTCAGTTATTTAAACCCTTTTCAATGCAGAAGTTTACGGTTTTGGTCAGTTCTTTGAATAGGTTTTTCTCTCTCTTTTATTATTCCCTTTAATTTTATATTATTCCCAAATATGCATATATACACTCCACACATAAATCAAAATTACAAAATCTGAAAATAAACTATAGGTTAATTCCAAAGCACATTTAAAGATTCACATTTTACCAGTAAAGTTGCATGCAGGTAAAAAGAAATATAACTTTATATACTCTCTCTCTTTTTTAGAATATGAATGTTAATATTCCTATATGATAGAACACACCATAGGATTACATAAGGATAAATTATGAATGGTTGTAGCATGTATCAATAAAAAGATAAAATATTATTTTACAAAATATTTTTAACTGTTAAGTATTTTTTTTTTAACCAAAAGATGTCACGTTTTCCCCAAGGAAGTGCTTGAAGTTTCCTCTTTGGCAAACCCAAACAACCATCAATCATGCCCCTTATGAAGCACATTTCATACAACATTTCTTAATCAAATTTAGACTCACTCCCCCATCCATGCCTACCCCTCACACCCCTCGCCCCCTGGCAGAGCTCATGGGTTCTGTCATACATGTTAAGTCCTGTCTTGCATATTTTTCTCAGTTATTTAAACCCTTTTCAATGCAGAAGTTTACGGTTTTGGTCAGTTCTTTGAATAGGTTTTTCTCTCTCTTTTATTATTCCCTTTAATTTTATATTATTCCCAAATATGCATATATACACTCCACACATAGATCAAAATTACAAAGTCTGAAAATAAACTATAGGTTAATTCCAAAACACATTTACAGATTCATATTTTAACAGTAAATTGCATGCAGATAAAAAAGTATAACTTTACATTCATTGTTTTGGAATATTAGTACATATATTCCACATATACATGCTAATTACAATGTATGAATACAAGTGGTAGGTCAATTCTAGAGCCCATTAACAGATTCACATTAGAACAGCACAGTTGCTTTCAGATAAAATGAAATATAATAATAAAGTTGCTCAATTTGCCTGCCAACTGGAAATTTGGTGTTAGCATCCACAAAGGAGGGAAACCATTCACTTTTTTCTTTTTACTGGACTATGTTACTTCACTTAGCATAATGGCTTCAAGTTTCATCCATTTACCTGCAAAGTTCATGATGTCATCTTTCTTTACCGCTGCATAGAACTCCATTGTGTAGATGTGCCACATTTTTGTTATCCAGTCATCAGTTGAGGGGCATTTGGGTTGGTTCTAGCTCTTTGCTATTTTGAAGAGAGCTGTAGTAAAGCTTTGCATGAATCTTTTCAGTAGGATGAGTCTTGTGGGTATATACTCAGGAGTGGTATGGCTGGGTCAGGTGGTGCGCTCATTTTGAGTCTTCTAAAGCTTTTCCACACTGATTTCCAGAGTGGTTGTATGAGTTTACATTCCCACCAGCAGTGGATGAGAGTTCCCTTTTCCTGACAACCTCTGCAGCATTTGGTGTCTTTTGACTTCTTGATCTTGGCCAGTCTTATTGGAGTGAGATGATAACTTAGTGTGGTTCTAATTTGCATGTCCTTAATGATCAATGATGTTGAACACTTTTTAAGATGTTTCCCAGCCATCTATACTTCCTTACTGCTGAAGTCTCTGTTGAGCTCTTTACTTCATCTTTTGAGTATGCCATTTGTTTCCTTAGATCTTTGTTTTTTAAATAGATTATCTATTCTGGATGTTAATGCTTTGTCAGATGTATCAGTGGTGAAGGTTTCCTCCCACTCTGTGGGTTTTCTCTTCACTTCCTTAATTGTTTCTTTAGCTGTACAAAAGATTTTGAGTTTGATGAGGTCCCACTTGTCAGCTGTTGTCCTTATTTCCTGTGTAGCTGTTGTTTGATTTAGAAAGTCTTTTCCTACACCTATGTCTTGTAAGTTGCTGCCAACTTTTTTTCTATCAACTTCAGGGTTTTGGGTTTCAGGTTGAGATCATTGATCCACTTGGGGTTTATTTTTATACAGGGTGAGAGGTAAGGGTTTTATTTTGTTCTCCTACTGATGGTGATCCAGTTTTGCCAACATCATTTGCTGAAGATGCTATCTTTCCTCCTTTGAACATTTTTGGACCCTTTTTCAAATATAAGGTGGCTGAATTTATATGAGCTCAATTTTGTATCTTCAATTTTGTTCCCTTGGTCAATGTGTCTTTTTTTTGCCAAGAACAGGCTGTCTTTATGACTATAAGCCTGTAATATAGCTTGAAGTCTGGTAAAGTAATGCCCCCTGTATTGCACTTTTCAATCAGGGTTGCTTTAGCTATTCGGGTCTTTTGTTTTTCCATATAAATTTAAGGATTTTTTTTCCAAGTCTGTGATAAAGCTCCTGGGGATTTTGATTGGGATTGCATTGAGTGTGTATATTAATTTGGGTAGAATGGACATGTTTACTATATTAATTTTTCCAATCTGTGAGCATGGGAGGTCTTTCCATCTTTTGATATCATCAATCTCCTTCTTCAGGGTATTACAATTTTTGTTGTAGAGGTGTCTTTGGTTAGGTTTATTCCCAGGTGTTTTTTGAGGTTACTGTGATTGGGAATGTCTCCATATATTCTTTCTCCAGTTGCTTATCATTGGTGTAAAGAAAGGCTACTGATTTTTCTAGGTTTATTTTGTATCCTGCCACTTTACTGAAACTTTTAATCTTTTTTTTTCGGTCTTTTCGAGACGGGGTCTCCCTGTAGTCCCAGCTGTCCTGGAACTCACTCTGTGGACCAGGCTGGCCTTGAACCCACAAAGATCCACCTGCCGCTGCCTCCCAAGTGCTAGGATTAAAGGCATGCACCACCATGCCTGGCAAAACTTTTAATCACTTATAGGAGTTTTCTTTTGGAGTTTTTAGCATCCCTTACATAAACTGTCATATCATCTGCAAAAATGGATAGTTTTACTTCCTCTTTTCTGATTAATACTCCTTTAATTTCTCTTTCTCACCTTATTGCCATAGCAAGCATTTCAAGCACTATATTGAAGAGGAGTGGCGATAGTAGACTGCTTTGCCATGTTCCTGCCTCTGAGGAGAATGCTTCCAACTTTTCTCCATTTAGGATGATGTTGGCTTTGGGTTTCTTGTATATGGCTTAGACTACATTGAAGAATGATCCCCCCAGTCCAGGTCCCTGTAGGACTTTAAGCATGACAGGATACTGGATTTTGTCAAAAGCTTTTTCAGCACTGATGGAGATGATCCTGTGGTTTTCGTCTTTCAGTCCATTTATGTGTTTTATGACATTTATTGACTTACGTATGTTGAACCATCCCTCCATCTCTGGTATCAATCCAACTTGGTCATGATGGATGATCTTTTTGATGTGGGTCTGTATGTGATTTGCAATTATTTTGTTGAGAATTTTTGCATCTGTTTCATTAATGATATGGATCTATAATTTTCTTTCTTGTTTGTGTCTTTGCCTGGTTTTGGTATTAGAGACATCTGGCTTCATAGAAGGAACTCACGATATTTCCCTCTGTATTGTTCTGAAAAGCTTTAGTAGGAATGGTTGTAAGACCTCTTTAAACGTTTTATAGAATTCTGCTGTAAAAGCAACTAGGCCTGGGCTATTTTTAGTTGGGAGGCTTTTAATTACATCTTCAATTTCCTGAAGTATTATGTATGTGTCTGTTTAACTGTCAATCTATTCTTGGTTAAGCTTTGGTGAATCCCAGTATTTCAGATATTCATCTATTTCTTTTAGGTTTTCAAATTTTAGTAGAGTATAGGTTTTTGAAGTATTCTCGTATGATTGTCTGGATCTTTTCTTTATATGTTGTGATATTTCCCCTTTCATCATGAATTTATTGATTTGGAGTTGCTCTTTCTTTCTTTAGGTTTACTGGGCTAGAGTCATGTATATTTTCTTTTTCTTTTCAAAGAACCAGCTTTTGGATTCATTGATTTTTTTTGTGTGTGTTGTTTTCTTTGTGTCTATTTCTTTGATTTATGCTCTGATTTTTGTTATGTCTTCCTGTCTGTTGTGTTTAGGTTTCATTGTTGTCTCTCAAGTATCTTTAGCCTCAGTGTTAGGTCATTTATTTGTTCTCCTTCTGTTTCTTTCTTTTTTTTTTAAGATATATATTTTTTAAAACATTTTTTTTATTTATTTTTATATGTGTATGAATGTATTGTCTGCATGCAGGTCTGTGCACCCGTGCCGTGCAATGCCGCGGAGGTCAGAAGAGGGTCTCGGATTCCCCTGGAACTGGAGTTCTCCTGGAATTGGAGTTACAGACGGTTTTTAGCCGCCATGTGGGTGCTGGAGATCGAACCCGGGTCCTCTGCAAGAGCGTTGGTGCTCTTAACCGCTAGACCATCCCTCCAGCCCCTTCTTTCTGTTTCTTAATGTGGACACATAGGGCTATAAATTTCCCTCTTAGGACTAATTTTAATGTATCCCACAGGTTTTGTTGTGTTGTATTGTTATTTTTGTTTAGTTCCATGAACACTTTTATGTTATTCTTTATTTCTTGTCTGACCCACTCATTATTAAAAGGATTGTGTTGTTTAGTTTCCAAGAGTTCTTTTATAGTTAGTTAGTGACTTATTCCTGTGTCATTATTGAGCTTTCCCAATTGCCACTGTTCGCTTGTCCGTCTCCCAATAGATGCATGACAATTAGATTATAAAATTCATTTGTATTGCTTGATCGAAATTACTGTTCTGTGATCTCAGTCATGTGGACGATTTTGAAGAACTATGTTTCTGTTTGGCACTGAATATGAGAGTATATTCTCTGGCTGTTTTGGGTTGGAAATATTCTGTAGATATCTTTGATGTTCCATTTTCAGTGTATTGTATTGTTCATTCTGATGTCTTCTGTTTTGTGCTTTTTCTGTTTTGTTTGTTTGTTTTTTCCCAGTTTGACCTATCAAGGGAACTTCAGTTTGGGGCCAGGTATGAGATAGTCCCAAAACTTTACCATGCTGGATTAATTCTGTGTCTTGAGGTCCTGAGGATTGTGTTCATAAAGTTAGGAAACCAGAGGTTATGTGAAACAGTGCATGGTATATTTAAGCCATTGTGGGAAAATCTTCCTGGTTAATTATAATCCCAATGATTAGAAACATATAATGACCCTCGTATGGTCTTTTTTCTTGTATTAATTTTACTCTGATTGTCTATTGTTCTTCTGGATACTTTAGGTAAGATATTCAGTACTTACTACTTGTTTTTTGTTGTTATGCCATCTTCGCATGAAAATATTTATTGTCATCGCTTTTTCACGACGCGTGAGTGGGCGCGTGTGTCTATCCCTTCTTCGAGGGAGAGATGGGAGTTCCTTGTATGGCTAGCTATATTATGATGGATGTCTGTTTCTCCTCCATCCATCTCTCCGTCTCCAGCTCATAGTATCTTGCTTTTTTTTTTTTTTTCTTGCGATTTTCAATTTTTGTTAATTTTTATATATTTTTTATTTATTTTTTCATATTAATGTTTATGTTTTTAAGGGATTTCTGACACATCACGAATGAACAAGTCATTGTTGTGCGATGATAGGCACCTGATGCCTAAACTCATATGATGATCAACACCATTCTACCGTGTTATACTGTAGCAGGTTTTGCATCAGAGTTATCTATGTTCCTCTATAATTCTTGACCAGTACTTGTGTAACCAACAAGTTCCCAACCTTTAGACCAGGTGTAGAGAGGACAGCTTTTTGTATTGCAGCCATGACATGTTATTCAATGCGAGTAGTCGCAGGAACTATAGTCCTGTGCTTCTTAGTCCTCAATGGATTCACCCCGCTTATCTCCCCACAGCCATTCCATACAAGTCTACCATGCCTTCCTCTCCCCGCAGCCTTGTCTCCCCTGGGCCTCCTCTACAAGGCGCAAACGTGCACAAGTGGGTGAGAAGAACACAGTCCACTTTCTTGGACTGTCGTATTCTCTGTGACTCCATGCTAGTTTCAGAGTTGCCTTTTCCCTCATGCGTGGATTTGACCAGTCTTTTCCCTTGATACCCTTTTTAGTCCAATAATTAACAAAGCACAAAGCTACTTTGGAATTGTACAGGCATTTAAGCTAGTACCTACTTATTTATTGTACAATGACTAACTGTGTAGCGAGCTCAGACACACAGAATGCTTGCTGATGGCATGCTAAATCTGCCAACACTGTGGTTTCTTCATATAAAGGGTGGACAGTTCTTACTGGCTCACAACTTTTGCCACAACTCACAAAGGACTACAGGCTTGTGGCATCCGCTGTGAGTAATTCCTCCAAGAAGAGAGCCAACAGCCACAAAATTTGGGATTTATATAGACACTTGGCTGCCCACTGTTGCACAGTATCTCCCAGGCTGTTGAGTCACTTGGTCGAGTTGGGTATGCTGATAATAGACCCCGAGGAGTCTTGCTTTTTTCAGGGAGACCAATATTTTCTGTATTGCTTTAGTGACAAGTGGCTTTAGGATGACTACGCTCCTACGCCTTTGTCAAAGAGGCACTAGTGCGCTTTCTGTTACTACAGGCAAGTGATTATAGTTGTCTACATAAACATGTTTTTTTATGCTCACCACCACGGCATTCAACACAACAGGACTTACTGCTTGTCTGCCTTGCAGTATATCCCACGTTATAGGCACAAATAGGCCCTTGTATAATTTCTGGGGGGTGTGGGCCGTGGGTGAGGGTATTAAATCCCCTAGTACAACTCTCTAGGGCGAGAATAACTTCGAATTCCGATGTGTATAGAGAGATCGTTTCCAACTTGTAGATCAATATTATATTTGGCTTAATTACACAAACTTATAAAGACTTTACTTTTAAATTGAAAGTCCCTTGGCTCTCGTTAGGGAAATATCCTTTCAAAATTCCTATGCCTATCAATCAGTTTAATAGGGTTTATGTCCTTGTTTTATAGGAAATTACCACTGTAAACATTGGCTCTAGTTTACAGTTAGGAGTGGTTTCTTTACCATCATGTTTATCTTTCTTTCTTCCAAAAAAAGAAGGGCGGGGCGGGATCAGAGGTAGTCAAGGTTCTCAAGCACCTGGAAAGATTAAACTTGCTATATAGTCCCTCATTATAAACAGTCAACACCCAATATTATTTCAGAGAGAGATGCTTCAGTGTCCGGGACTCATGGCAGTCTGAGGGTTCGCTCATTGTCTTAATTGTGTCAGGAAATGGGTCCTAAACTCCTCTCTCTGGCGATTCCCCAGTTCATCCGTGGCACAGCCCAATAAGTTCGTCATGTCTTTCAGGACATTTGAGTTTGTTTAATTTTTACCTGTGGGAAGCCATAATAATTCTGCATCCCATTGTTAGTTTTCAAGATCAGAAAAAAATTGAAATTTATTCAAATCGGTATGGAACACAGATTTTCCATTTGTATCCCAGAGAGGAGAGGATAGCTTATCGCCACCCTCTCTACACTCCCTCTTTTTTTTTATCGGATCTTTTTGGATGTTTTGACCCTATGAATGCCTAAGAGCTGATATACACACGAGCGCGCATACAACTAGGTAGCCAAGAGCACCAAGCTTGCATGTTAAATTTAACACGCCAAGACTGCTTTCTCATTGTATCTGTTGTATGCTACTTATTTTGGGAAGGAAATTTAAGACTTAGTGTGCGCGCTGTGAAAGGTTGTCATACAAAGTAAAAGAAGAGTGTAATATAAAATGTTGGTGATGTAGTGTTATTTCAGAAAGAAAGAATATACTATAGGCCATTTGATATACCCTTATACCCCTTACTATATAAAATATATAAAATAAACACCACTGATTAAACATTATTATATAATAGTTCAGTTGTAATATACCCATTTCCACCAAAATCCTTACACACTTATGAATCTTAACTAATCTACACAAAGTTTCACTAACGCCTTAAAAATATCCGGTTAGTACGTGTGGTGGAATATATAGCTTGAGCAAGAGTTTGCAGTACCTTGCTAAATTATTAAATTTTAATCCCAATAAACATCTTTTTGACCTCTTTAAATGCATATGACCTGGACTAAGGACCTTCACTACTCATTTGGGGAACCAAGTAAAGAATTTGGGAAGACTTAATCCTTAAATTGTCTCTACAAGAGTAAATAGAAAAAGTGTGTTACACTGTGTATGTTTTGTTATTTCAGAAATAAGCTATTAGAGAGACCGTAACCCTGTCTTAATTACACAATAGCGTATAATAACATATTACGGACTAGCACTCTTCTATTCCCAGTAGTCTCCACTGAACTGTCATGTACTCGCGGTCCTTTTTTATTTTATTAGCAACAGAGACATCCTTCATAATTTAAACCAGGAATTTTTTGACAAGACAGTTGACCCCTAAACCACGACACAGACCAAGGCTCTGCCACCAGTCTCAGCTGGAGGGGCTTGAATGTTCAATCATAGATTGAGTTCAAAATTAAGTTCCTGTCCACGCCACTATATTGTCGCTTTTAAGTGATTTTTACCGTTACACCTCCCTATCTCCAAGCCTCCTACAATTATATCACTCCCCCTCTCTCCACAAGATTGCTATTCCTTAGGCTTAGAGAATAGGGGCACAGCCGTGGGACAAGAAGCACAACCAGCTCTAACTTTTGTCTGAAGATATATTGATATTGTTTTGACGACTACTGAGATCAGTTTCTGGGAATATACACATATCATAGAGTCTGACGATTCCCAGGGACAGGTTTTCATTCCTGCTAATGAAGCATAAGCTATTAGATATATACGTATTTAAAAATTGCTAGTTACTATGGTAGGTTATACTTTGGTATAAGACACAGATGATTGGATGGTGTGTTAAATCCTAGATTTACTTTTTTTTTTTTTCTATGATGACGATGATGTCAACAAGGCCGTAGCTACTGTGGCAAATATAATCTTCTGACTATAGAATTCACTTAGAAGTGATAATAGAAGCTTAGGAGTATGCGACATCCTACGAGTTATTCCTCTTAGGAGAGAGCTAATAATCAAATACAGTTGGGATATACAGGATCACTTATGGCCCCTGCCACTGTATGCACTGCTCACAGTAATCTCCAAGCAATTGCGCGGAATGGTAGCTGATAGTTGGTGGAGGGCACGTTTGCCCTGAGACTCAAAGGAGACCAACATATTAGTTTATGGTTCAGCTGTGCCTCTTGCGTAAACACTCTTCTGCTATTCCTAGGAGGAGCCAACTAGCTATAATTATAAGTTGTTGACTCTTTGATACAATCCTCGCAGGTGTACATCAGGTCGGTCTGACAGCGACGGGCGGACTTGCCTTACCACCCACTTTTCTTGCACAAGAACTATCCCTCATAGTTTTTATAGGAACAAAGTGCCTTTACCTTGTTGGAGTGGGGCTATGGGTTCCCCCGGCTGCGATCTCCTTGGCCAGAATAATCCACTGGCTGGCTATTGTACAGGGCTGTCTTGTTGATTACATATATATAAACATGACTACTTAAATGAGATTTTTTAGTATTATTACTTTTGTGTTTCCCTGAATAGACAATTAATACTTTTTTTACAGTTCCTGCCTATGTTATATTAAGTCAATTTAAAGTAATATAAGCAGTGGTTTATTGTTAGTTTTTAAAGCAGATTCTACTTCTGATATAACAGGTGCAAAGCTCTAATTACCGTTAAAGGGCATGAGGCTTCATTACCACCCGGTTGTTCTTCTTTGTTCTATGAAAAGAAGC
>VZQC01010506.1:482821-511176 GCA_009823505.1 Rhizomys pruinosus
CTAGGTTTTCAAATTTAGTAGAGTATAGGTTTTTGAAGTAATCCCTTATAGTTGTCTGGATCTTTTCATTGTCTGTTGTGATATTTCCCCTTTCATCACAGATTCTATTGATTTGGAGTTGTTCCTTTTTTCTTTTAGTTAACTGGGCTAGAGGTCTGTCTATCTTATTTATTCTCTCAAAGAACCAACTTTTGGATGGATTGCTTTTTTGTATGGTTTTCTTTGTTTCTATTTCATTAATCTCTGCTCTGGTTTTTGTTATTTCTTATTGTCTTCTGCGTTTAGGGTTCATTTGTTGTTCTCTCTCAAGTACTTTAAGCTGCTGTGTTAGATCATTCACTTGTGCTCTTTCTGTTTTTTTAATGTAGGCACTTAGAGCTATAAACTTCTCTCTTAGAACTGCCTTTAAAGTGTCCCATAGGTTTTGCTGTGCTGTATTATCATATCTTTTGATTGGGGAGTTTAGACCATTAATATTTAAGATTATTATTGAGTGATGTGTGTTGTGTCCTTTCAACTTATTTTTCATTTGCATTCTTGGTCTAGGTATTTATTTACTCTGTTATGGTTTTGTTAATTTCCTCCTTGGGTTGCTTGAGGATGGTTGCTCCTTTCCTCCATTATTTGAATTGCTTCGAGTATTTTCTGAAGTGTTGGCGTATTTTTTTGACATGTGTTCTTTCATTTTTTATGTCATGGAAGATTTTTCTTTATCCTTCAACTATGATTGACATTTTTGCTGGATATAGTAATCTGGGCTGGTATCTAAAGTCGTTTGGCTCTGGGAATATTTTGGTCAATGTTCTTCTGGCTTTCATAGTTTTCACTGAGAAGTAAGCTATAATTCTGATGGCTTTCTCTTATATGTAACTTATTTTTCTCTGTGGCCTTCAGTATTTTGTGTTTCTTTTGAGCATCTAGTGTTTTAACTATGATATGGCATGGGAAATATTTTTTCTGGTCCTGTATATTTGGTGTTCTGTGTGCTTCCTGTATTTGTATATGTTTGTCCTTTTTCAGTTTGGGGAAATATTCTTCTATTATTCTTTTGAAGATCTGATCAATACTGTTCTCTTGGGATACTTCTCCTTCCTTTATCACTATGATACAGATGTTTGGCCTTTTCATAGTTTCCCACATTTTCTGGTTGTTCCACTTTTGCGGGCTTTTTTTTTTATTTTTCATAATCTTTGAGGTTTCTAGCTGCATTGTGTTATCCTGTAGGTCCGATATTCTTTTTACTTCTCCTTTGACTCTAGACTCTCCATGACAATTAGTATGTATGTTGGATTTTGCCAAAGACTGTTTCTACTTCTAATGATATGATCATTTGGTTTATATATTTGAGTCTCTTAGTGTGGATGATTGAATTTATTGATTTGATTTTGTTGAACCATCATATCTCTCAGATGAACTGACCTGATCATAGTGGATATTATTTAAATTTGTTTTGTTAGCATTTTATTGAGAAATGTTTCTAATGTCATCAAAGAAAAAGACCTATAATTATCCTTTATTTGTTTGGTTTTTGCTTGGTTTCAGGATCAGAGTAACACTGTCTTTACAGAAAATTTATAAGTTTCCTTAGTTTTGTATTTTACAAAATAATTAGTGGAGTATCCCTATCAGTCCATGTTTGATACCAATTTGACAAGACTTGAATTCTGGACTGTATCCAACAGATCCTTAGCTAGATAACCTTCCTATATACAAACAATGAGAAACCAGGTAAATTATCCTATTCACGACAGACTCAAAATTACTTTTGCAATAAATAAATAAAAAGGAGTCAAATCCAATATAATAAATGCTTTAAGACTGTAGTTAGCCCTCTACCACACTTAGAGAAGCAACCTGCAGCTGCTGGATGAAAGGGGAGGAAAGGAGGAGGAACCACCAGCAACTCACAGTGGGAGCTAGCTGCAAAACACCGCAAGCTAGCTGGCTATGGGATCTTTCACCCCACAGCCCAGTATGTGTCAGCTATCTGCCACCACAGACCCTTGGCCTTAGGGATTTGGCTGCCACTCAGACTGGTGACATCCTTCAGCCTTTTTCTAATCAAAACCCTGCTGGACACTCAATACTCTTTCCCCAGGTTGGCAGTCTAACAGAAAGACTTTTTTTCCCAAATAATTCTGATACCACTCAACTTTCAAACACAAGCCTTATGGGCTTAAAATTACAGGCATGTGGAAATAACCATTCCTGGAACCTTGTCAGCGGGTGATGAAGATTTAATTTATTGTATACAGCTCTCTCTCTCTCTCTCTCTCTCTCTCTCTCTCTATATATATATATATATATATNAGTGTTCCTGTCTCTAATCTTCTGCTGCAGGAACCAGACTTTTGCCTCCTAGCTTTTCCCAATTGCTTAACTCTAGTCTCCCCATAAAATAATGAATGCATTCTTCTGGCAAATATAAACTGATATAAGGAAGAAAAACAAGCATAAAGTAATTGGAATATACACGAAAGTCTAAATTTTAGAGTGGGAACATCGGTAAAGCAAGAAAATACTTTTAAAGGAACTAACCAATGGAATTGAGAATAATATTCCCTCTGTCTGTAAGACTCAAGGATGTATCAGTCTTATAGTTTATGTGGGTACAGGACATCACAACTATCAATATATACATATATATATATATATATATATATGTGTGTATATATATATATATATATATATATATATATATATAAAATGATGTAACTTCTCTCAGCCAATACCAGACCACCTGTATCATGCTATGTAAATATCATGAGCTCTGTATAAGGAACTTAATTCACATGGTGTGTCATGAGTTGATACAAGCCATCCTCACCTAGGGGCAGGATCAAGTGTGAAGGACAGGCTGGCAATATAAGACAATGCAGCCAGCCACAGGTGGTCTGCCTCTACCTGCATAAGACATTGAAGAGAAAAATTTCAGAAGATTCCAGTACAAGGGAAAACATACCAGGCTGAGGTATCAGTAAGATTAATATTGTGAAAAATTGCCACTATCAAAAGAAACCTATACATTCTGTGCAATCTCCATTAAATTCTAACGTTAAATCTTCACAAATATTAAAAAATATCCTCAATTTTAATATGGAAACACAAAAATTATAATAGGAGATTGATCCTAAATAATAAAGAAGTGCTGGATATACTGTCACCCTTGATTTGAAATTATACTATAGAACTATAATAAAGAAAACAAATTGGTACAATCACAAAAACAAGCACACTGATTTGTGCACTAGACTTGTGAACCAAGATACATGCATAAATCTTAATAGTCAGCTAATTTTTTTTTACAAAAGATCCAAAATACACATGGAAGTGAATATATCATCTTCAACAAATGGTGTGAATTGATCAGAATAGCTACATTGTGAAGAATGAATTAATATCCTATCTCTCATCCTGCACAAAATGAACCCCAAATGGATGAAGGGCCTCAACATAAGGACTGGTACACAGAAGCTGATTGAGTTAACAGTAGAGATACTCTGGAACCTGTGGTACAGGAACGTTCTATCTGAACAGAACACAGACAGCTAAGGCAACAAGACCAGGAAGTGACAAATGGGAAATGATAGCATTATAAATCTTTTGAACAGCAATACCATCATCATTGGAGTGAAGAGGCAGTGTGTAGAATGGGATAAAATCTATACCAGGTACGGATCTGAGAAAGTTTTGTATCTAGACTATAGAATCAACTAAAATTTTAAGCACCAAGCAAACAAACCAGGCTATTAAAACCTGGGACAAATATATTAACAGAAAGTTTTCTAAAGTTGAAATTCAAATGACTGTGAAATATTTAAAAATATAATCAACATATTTAGCTATCAGGGAAATATATATGATTTCCTCTTATCCAAGTAATGATGGTTAAGATCTGAAAAACTAACAATGACAAAAGCTAGTGAAGATATGAGGAAAGGGGAACACTTATTCACTGCTGGTGGAGATGAAACCTGAGATAGCCACTATAGAAATCACAAAACAAAAAAGCAGAGAAAGATGCAGAAAACTTACGGCAGAATGCACGATCTGCGATGGGTAGGGGGGGGGTGGGGGGGAAGGGAAGGGGATATATGCCTGAACTGAATTGGAAAATGATGTAAGAAATACACAAAGCATCAATAAAAATAAAATAAAAAAAAGAAATAAATTTAGAGGTTCCTTAAATCATGGACAACACTAAAGTTAAACGAAGAAGAGGTCAACTGCTTAGACAGACCCATAACCAAGGAGGAAATTGAAACAGTAATAAAAAAAAATCCTACCAACTGAAAAATCCCAGGTCCAGATGGCTTTAGAGCAGAATTCTACCAGGCAGTCAAAGAAGATCTGAAACCAATACTGCTCAAACTATTCACAAAAGATAGAAACAGAGGGAGAACTTCCACCATCTTTCTATGAAGCCAGCATCTCTCTAGTAACAAAACCAGGAAAAGATAAAACAAAGAAAGAAATTATAGGCCCATATCCTTAAGGAACATAGATGAAAAAAGTACTCAATAATATATTTGCAAACTGCATACAGATGCACATAAAAAAGATTATTCACTATGATCACATAGGCTTTATTCCAGAAATACAGTGATTGGTCAATATGCATGTCCATAAATCTCATAAGACATGTAAAGGTACTTGAAGAAAAAAATCACATGGCGATAGCAATAGATACAGAAAAGGTTTTGACAAAATCCAACATGCATTAATTTTAAAAGTCTTAGAATAAATAGGTCTGGAGGGAAAATACCTCACTATCATTAAAGTTATATATAACAAACCCACATAATTCTAAATGGAGAAAAGCTGGAAGCATTCCAATTAAAATCGAGAACCAGACAGTGTTGCCTTCTATCTCCACTCCTTTTTAATATACTGCTTGAAATACTTGCAAGACTAATAAGACAAGAGAATGTAATTAAATAAGTACTGATTGGAAAAGAAATCAAATTATCCCTTTTTTACAGAATGACATATTATACGTAAGAGATCTTGAAAATTCCAGCAGAAAACTACTGGGAATGATGAATACTTTAGTAAAATGGCAGGCTACAAAAATCAGTAGGATTTCTATATACCAACAATAAGCAATCAGAAAAAGCATATGGGGAAACACTCCCAATCATATTAACTTAAAAAAAATAGTTAGGAATAAACCTAACCAAAACATTAGAGATCTCTACAATGAAAATGTCAAAACTTTAAAGAAAAAGAGAAAGAAATAGATGGAGACAGCAGGAGATATACCATGCTCATGGATTGGTAGAATCAGTATTGTGAGAATGAACATCTTACCAAAAACAATCTATATTTCAATGTAATGCCAATCAAAATACCCAGGACATTCTCCACAGAGCTAGTAAAAGTGATCCAGAAATTCATAAGGAAACAGAAAAGACCCCTGATAGCCAAAAAAATTTTTGAGCAAAAAGAATAGTGCAACCATATCAGATCTGAGGTTATATTATAGCGCTGTAGTTATATAAAAACAGCACGGTACTAGCACAACAATAGATACATAGATCAATTTAAAAGAACAGAAAACCCAAACGTGAGTGCATACAATTTCAGCCAGGAATACACAATGGGAGGTAAACAGCATCTTTAATAAATGGTGCTAGCAGAACTAGATCATAACCTCTAGAAGAATGAAATTGGACCCTTATCTTTCTCCCTACACAAAGTCAACTCTAAGTGGATCAAAGGCCTCAGTATATAAAATATGACACTCTGAAACTGCTAGAAGAACACATAGGCAGTACCTTCCAAGATGTAGGCATAGGAAAGGACTTTCTTAATGGGACATCAGTTGCTCAGGCATTAAGGGCAACAATCAGTAAGTGGGACCTCATTAAGCTACAAAGCTTCTATACAGCAAAAGAAACAGTCAAGGAAGTAAAGTGGAAACCCCCTGAGTTAGAGAAAATCTTTATTGGCTACATATGCAATAGAGCCTTAATATCAAGAATATATAAAGAATTAAAATAAAAGTAGCAAGAAAATAAACCACCCAATAAAAGATGGGCTACAGATATGAACAGAGAATTCTCAAATTAAGAAATAAAAATGGCTAAGAAACACCTTGAACTGTTCAACATCCTTAGTAATTTGAAAAATGCAGATAAAACCATGTTATGATTCCATCTTACCCCAATCAGACTAGATCACAAAAATGAAGGACACAAAAGGCTGACAAGGGTATGGACAAAGGGGAACACTCATTCACTTTTGGGGGGAATGCAAACTACCACAGCCACTATGGAAGTCACTGTGGAGAACTCTCAAAAAGCCAAAAATGAAGCTGGGTTTGGCGGCACAGGCCTTTAATCCTAGTACTTGGGAGGCAGAGGCAGATGGATCTCTGTGAGTTCAAAGCCAGCTTGGTCTACATAGCAAGCTCCAGGCCAGCTGGTACTAAATGGAGACCCTGTCTCAAAAATACAAAAAAAAAAAAACCCAAAAAATGAATTTACCATACTATCCACTTATATAAGTCCTTCACATATACCCAAAGGACTCATCATTCTGTAAAGATACCTATACATCCATGTTTGTTTCTGGTGTCTTCACAATAGCTAAGAAATGGAAACAACTTAAATGTCACACAACTGATGAATGGAAAAGGAAAGTGTAGAACATTTACACAATGGAGGACTACTAAGCAGTAAGAAAAGATGAATTTATAAAATTTGCAGGTAAATGGATGAAACTAGAAAATGTTCTTCTGAGTGAAATAGCACAAAGGAAGAATTCCAGGTGATGTAGGTCCTCCCTAATTTGTGGGTTGTAGCACCAATCTAATTCCATGAGTATATATCCTGATATAACACCAGGAGCCAATAAATTGGAAAGGATACGTGGAGGTAAGGGAGAAGAGGGGTCCCGAGGCATGGGGGGCAGTAGATTTGCTAGGGAGGCAGGCAGGAGGTTAGGGATGTTGGGTTGGGAGTAGAGAAGGGGGATGAACAGGGGTATGATATGAAGTGGAGAATTTGGGGAGAGATTGGAGATAATGGGGGTGCTGGGGCTGGGGAGAGGAGGTGGTAAGTGAAGAAGAAATAATTGAGATGATTGGAATTTGAGAGGCTGGGAAACCCAGAGTGTAATGTTATTCTCCCCAGACACCATGAGAAATTGCCATTGTCTGAACATTAATGCACAGGTTGTGCAAACTGGTAGTGGTGTGGCAGGAAACACAGTGCAAGACAAAGGATATCTCCCTTTGAATGGTTTGTGTGAGTGATCCAAGTGACTCTCAAAATAAAGCAGGCTATTTCCAAACTCTTGATTATCCACCAGAAATAGAAAAAAGACTTGTTCAGAACTTACCTGCTTCAGGAAGAGGACTTAAATTAATGGAACAGGAACTAACCTAGAACCTTTATTTCTGAAGTTAATTGCTCATATTCCTGTGTACACTGCTATGAGAGAGAATCTATCAATGATACAGCCCAGCCCCAATTTCTAACAACCATGATAAGCTGCTCAGAAGACTACCTCTTTTGGTTCAGTGGGGGCATTGCTGTCTGGGGAGATGGTCAACAGCTATTTAATTGGACATTGAACCCTCTCAATGGGAGTTAACCCATGAGAGCCACTATAAACTCAGTCAAATTCACAGGACTGGAGAGGACATTGAGCCTAGAGAAAAACCTATTAGGGTCATATCTCTAGACAAATGAAATTTCTTAATAAAAACTAACTATTAAACTTTATATTTACAGAGAAACATATTGTATTCTAGTTTATCTTCCATTGTTGTGACAAAATACTCTGACCGACACCAACTTGGGGAGGAAAGGGTTTATTCAGCTCACATCTCCCGGGTCACAGTTCATCACTTAGGGAGCCCAAGGCAGGAAATCAGGGCAGGAACCTGGAGGCAGGAGCTGAAGCACAAGCCATGGAGGAATGCTGTTCACTGGCTTGCTCCCCTGGTTCATGCCCAACCTGCCTTCTTATATGGTACACAACAACCTGCCCAGGGTGGCACCATTCATTGTGGGCTGGGCCCTCCCTCATTGCTCGAAAATCAAGACAATTCTCCACAGATGTGACCACAGGCCAATCCAATGGAGCCAATTCCCCAAATGAGGCTCCCTCAACCCAGGTGTGTCAAGTTGACAATAAAGCTATCCAGCACAATTGACCCCTTGTCAACGTGACACACAAAACACATCACTATTAAACCACCACCTTTCCAGTTCTTATCCCCAAAGGATGATGATAACATTAATCACAACCTAAGACAGTACAACCTTAAAACCCCCACAGTCCTTAAAATGTCCAAACACTTAAAAGTTCACAGTCCGTTAAAAGTCTCTTAACTGTAGGCTGCTGTAAAATCCTAAACAAGTACTGTCTTATTTCAAAGGGAAGAATCAGGCACACTCAAACAAAAACTAAGTCCAGCAAAGTAGCTCAAGGCTGGACACCTGGGATTCCCTCACAATCTTCTGGGCTAAAAAGGGTTTTAGCAGCTCCCCCCTCTCCAACTCTGCCATCTGTGGCACACACAGCTCATCTCAAAGGCTCAGGCCAACTCCATTTCACACCTGCCGCTGCTCTTAGTAGTCATTCCATGGTCCTGGCATCCCCCAAAAGCTGGGTTCGCCACTGAAACTGAGGCAGCACCTTCACCAATGGTCTCTTCTGACCTCTCCTGGTTCAAAGCCTCAGCTTCTCTCCATTACCCCTGCAATCCTGGGGTCTTCACTGCAACCGAGGTACACTTTCATCAATAGTCTTTCCTGACATCTCACAGTGCCAAGCCTAGGCTGTTCTCTGTGACCTCCTCAAATTTCAACACTGGAACCTATAGGTGACTCTTTCATGTTACCAAGTCCTGCTTCTGGCTCAAGATGGAGGCTCAGGCCCCTTCTGGATCACAGCTTCTGTGTGCTCACCCTGAAGAAATTCTTCCCAGAAGATTTCACCACAGTGATGCGGGTCTCTTCTTACAGCTGATTCTTCAGCCCCAGCTAACCAGCATAAATTGTCCCAGTACAACAAAGATTTCACTACAGGTTCTGGTCTCTTGTTACTTACAGCTGATTCTTCAGCCCCAGCTGACCAGAACCCACAGATTACACAGTCCTGATGATCTCTGTTACCCTTTGAAACTAGAAACTTCACAAGACAGACCTCCATCTTCTACAACTCCTTCAGCAAAATTGCTCCAAGCTCCATAGCAACAATCTTTAGGCATTTAATGATCTTCCCAGCCCAAAGTTCCAAATGCCTCCACAATCCTTCCCCAAAACACCAAGTTCAGGTCTGTCACAGCAATACCCCACTCTTCTGGTACCAATTTCTGTTCTAGTTTGTCTTCCATTGCTGTGACAAAACACTATGACCAACACCAACTTGAGGAGGAAAGGGTTTATTCAGCTTACATCTTCTGGGTCACAGTTCATCACTTGGGGAGCCCAAGGCGTGAACTCAGGGCAAGACCACACTCAGCTAAGCCTTCAATTTTTGAAAGGAAAATACTGAAAGCATTTTCTACTCCAACAAGTCCAGGGCAGAGAAAATTTGCAAATGTGGTTAAAGTAGGAGAGAGTCCCTCCCAAACTTGCAGCCAAACTTGGCAATTTCTTTCACGTGGTGCTGGCTTTAGAGGCGTGAAGATAGCAAGAGTGAAGGGGTCATCAGTTCTTCCTCCACATTTTCAGAGAGCCACAGAGGCCAGGCAGAGTGCATCAGGGGCATCCCTGAATAAATAAGGTCCTGATAGGCCATTGCGTGAAGCTGTGAATGTGAAGCCTGGTTGGCAGCGGAGACCCCAAGAAGACTTTTGAGATGCCAGAGGTGTGAGTTATTTGCCAAGGAGAGCTGCATACAGGGAGTGGTACCAGCCTAAGAAAGAGATGTACTTTGCAAGCAAAGCTAGAAAAGCTGTTGACTACTGTAAGCAGAGCTTAACGGGCCATTCCAGTAGAAGCCTGGAAGAAAGCATTGCTGCAAAAAAACATACTTCTAGAAGAAAATAAATACTTAGGCAGCAACTAGGATATTTTGATAAAGAGTCTGGCAGCAGTTTGCCCACAGCCCAAATGCTTGCCTGATGCTAAGTTGAAAAGCAATGGACTAATGTCTTTGGTGGAGGATATTTCAAGACAGCAATACCCCACTCCTGGTACCAATTTCAATATCTGTATTAGTCACTTTTTCTGTTGCTGTGATAAAACCACCATGAGCAAGGGAACTTATAAAAGGAAGAGTTTATTTGAGCTTAAGATTGACAGTTCCAGGGAATCAGAGTCCATTGTGGCAGGAAGCATGGTGGCCGGGTCTGGAGCAGCAAGCTGAGCATCATATCTCACAATGAGCACAGGAAGTAGAGAGAGGGAGAGGCTGGAGACCAAAAGGCTTGTTAAACTCACTAAGCCTGCCCCCAATACCATACTTCCTTCAGCACAGTCACACCTTCTAAGACCTCCAAGAACAGTGCCACCAACTGGAGACAAAATGTCTGAATACTTAAAGTCTATGGAGGACACTCATTCAAACCACCACAATGCCACTCATCAAAAAAGCTACTCTTTGCAAAAGATGGAGGCCACTGCAGAATCCAACAATTGATCACACAGAATATAGACATCTGAAACATTCCCATTCCTAGAAAACACACCAACAATTGAACCTCTGTACAGAGAATGAGGTTCAGAGAGTAAACTGGTACACCCCTCAATTCTGACCAGTAATGCTTCCATACACAATAGAGTGTGATACAAACAGAAGTCCACAACTAGTTAACTTGCAAAGAATGGAAGCCCCCAATGTGTATCTGTGGAAGTGGTTCCTATGGTAAACCTCACCTACCTATGACCCAGGGATCATTGTGGAAGAGGGGACAGAAAGTATAAAACATCCAGGGCTGATGCATGAATGTAGAGAAGCAGTGATTTACAATCAAAGATAAACATTCACTTGTAAACTTGTGGAAATTGGCCATCAGACAAAGAACCCATACCAACTGGGACAATGCCTCAATGGAAAGCAAGAGAAATGGGGGTGTGTTTGGGGGAGTGCAGCCCTGGACTTCAAACTATGGGACCCTAAGTACTGTTGAGTGAAGAAGAGTCTGTTTTACCTAAGATTCCTGGATGAGCTGACTAAAGCAGATCTATTTGCACAGAAGGATGTCCAGGTTTGTGAGTTTACCTAGATAGGGCTTAGCTTGGATGTTGTTATGCATCATTTCTGGGGGTGGGGGTTTTGTGTGGTGAGGAGGCTGGGTTTGACTGGGAACCTTTGTATGAGTTGTGAAAATGCTCAAAAAAAAAAAAAAGAAGAAGAGAACTCCCATATGATCCAGTCATACTACTCTTGGGCATATTCCTAAAAGATTCAATATCCTATTATAGAGATACCTGTTCTTGTACCTTCATTTCTGCTTTATCCAAAGTAACCAAGAAATAGAAAAAATCAAATTGTCTATCAAGTCATAAATCAGTATGAAAATTATGGTGTATTTACACAATAGAATATTATGTATACAGGCTGTGCTGTATAGATTTAGTGTCAACTTGACACACCTGGTTTGAGGGAGCCTCAATTAGGGAATTGGCTCCATTGAATTGGCCTGTGGCCACATCTGTGGAGTATTGTCTTGATGGTTGAGCAATGTGGGAGGTCCCAGCCCACAGTGAGTGGTGCCACCCTGGGTAGTTTGTTGTGTACCATATAAGAAGGCAGGCTGGGCATGAGCTAGGGGAGCAAGCCAGTGAACAGCATTCCTCCATGGCCTGTGCTTCAGCTCCTGCCTCCAGGTTCCTGCCCTGAGTTCCTGCCTTGGGCTCACTAAGTGATGAACTGTGACCCAGGAGATGTGGGCTGGAGAGATGGTCTAGCTGTTAAGAGCGCCTGCTCTTGCAGAGGACCTGGGTTCGATCTCTAGCACCCACATGGCGGCTGAGAACCATCTGTAACTCCAATTTCCAGAGAACTCCAGTTCCAGGAGAATCTGACACCCTCTTCTGACCTTTGCAGCATTGCACAACATGGGTGCACAAACCTGCATGCAGACAGTACATTCATACACATAAATAATTTTAAAATATTAAAAAAATTAAAAAAAAGACTAGTATTAAGGTCTCCCCTATCCCTATGTAATTTGACCTGTCTATCCCCAGGTTCTTAAGTCTTATATCAATGTCAGGTAACTGGGCATTGAATCCACTTAAAGACTGGTTGATTACATCCATATTTTTATGCTACTATTGCACTGATGGGCATATCTTGATAGGTCAGTGTTATCTTAGGTCACAGGATTCACAGCTTGTAAAGATGATTATCTTTTTATAGTTCTGGCAGATTACATAGCACCTTCAAGCCCAGTGAATACTAGCAAGTAGAGATGAGACTCTGAAGTCAACACATGCTTCATTTCTCCTTGTTTGTTCTACAGCTTATGTATGTATTGTCTTCAGAGATAGGATCTTACCATCAAGTTCTGGTGGCTAACCAAGAGCAGGGACAATGGTCAGTATTGTTTGAGGATTTATAGGACCCGTGGTCAACAGCTTCAAAAGAATGAATCCAGTCTCGACATTTTTTAATTAGCATATGATAACTAGAATGAGCAAAGCACACACCCTCCCCCCACGTTTTAAAATAACTTTTTTAAAGGTCCAAATACAGAGAAAGAGCTTTATTCCAAACTCTCTGGTTTATATAGACAGCATGACTCAACTCCCAGGGCCAAATCCTAAACCTTTTCGTCACTATATCCCACCCCATGGGTCAGGGAGGTCCCATTGGTTTGGAATGCTACACATCTTAACTAAATTTTCCCACATCTTGCCCTTTAAATTTTAGTTATTTGTTGTTGTTGTTTTTTTTTTCTGAGAGGCAGTTGAGCCCATGGGAGAGGGTAACAACACAAAGGAACTGGAGTTTTGAATAGCCAGCTGCTCGAGCCTGCTTTGAGTGCCAGGCAGTGGGGGCCAGGTCAGACCTTAAACTTTATTTTTACACTAAGGCCAATTAATATCCAAAAAACACAACCATGAAGTAAACCAATTGTCAAACATAAGTGATGAATGTAAGTAACATTCATGTAAAACCAATTAGCAAGTATCTGTGTCCAAATTTTGTACAACACAAAGTTCCCATAGTCCAATTGGAGAAGCTTGTATGCACAAGTATGTTGATCAAATAAAAGTCCAGTTTATATTTCTGTAGTCTCACAATTCACCTCAATATCTGCAGCCCTTACATTTTATCATGCCTCCTCTTCTGCAGGTTGTTCCCTAGGTTTTGGGAAAGGGGCACAAGTGGGTGAGAAACAAAACAGTCTACTTTCTCTGGAGATATCATTGTGCACTTGCAAGTGTGGTCTCAATACATCTTTCTCATGCTTACACCAGGTCTTCAGCAATAGGGTCTAACTGCCACTCTTCTTGCAGATATCCCAGCTCATGGGCAAAAGGCTTTTACCTTTTGGGAGCTTGAATCCCCTAGCCAATATCTCCTTGACAGAATAACACATTGCTGATACCAGAGCTCTCCTGTATTAATATATTTTGTTTAACTACACAGCTATTAAAGACTTTACTATTATATTTGGCTTTGAATAGAGAATTTTTTTCACAATTCTTATGTCTATTAGTCAAGTAAAGAAAGCAGTTTTACCTGTTCTATGAGAAATTGCTACTATAACAGTTGGCTCTCATTTACAACTAGGGAATGACTTCATTGCCATCAAGTTTTTCTTTTTCCCTTGAAAGGGAGATGTAGGGATGCTTCTCATATTAAAAGTTTGTGGCATCTGGAATGTAAACTTCATTAGGAAACACTATAACCACTTATTGTAAATAGAATTGAGATAGAGAGAGATTCTTGATGTCTGTGACTCAGGCAGTCTGAGGTTATTCTTTCTTTTAATGTTCAGATGGGCCAGCTTCTCTGCTGGTATTTCTGGGTCCATCCTGCACAGCCCAGAGTCATACATTTTCAGGCATTTAGGTTGGTGTTTTTACCTGTGGGAACATACAAATCTTTTTCCATTGTTAGTTTTAAGATTTCAAAATTGAAAATTGATCAAAAGTTTTGGAATACAGAGTTTAATATTTGTATTCCAGAGGGGGTACTCCACCACCTCCCTCTTTGTTTTAAAATTTTTATATTATAATAACTTTTAACCTCTTTTATGGTGTGTATGTATAAACTTTGGGATCCTAACATTATTTTTCTACTAAATAATTCTATTAAACTGACTTTCAATGAAATTATTGGCATATCCATTGATCAATCCCTCTTTTAGCCATAACTAGAGAAGTTTTCTTATGCAACAGTTAGTGATTAATGCAGAAACCCAGATCTGGCTGATATGGGAAGAAAAGAGGCTTCAGGGTGCTTATTTCTGAATAGGATACCTATAGTAAACTTCTGCTCACAAGGTTCTGGGAATCATTGTGGAAAGGAAGATTGAAAGAGCCAGAGGTGGTGGATGACCATAAGGAAACAGTTTTCCAGACAGCTAGTTAGTTACTCATATGAACTCACAGTATCAGTGATAGCAGGCATAAGTCCCACAGAAGCTCAAATCAGAAAAAAAATCTCAGCATAGACTTGAGGAAGTGGGTAAGAAGCTCCAACACCACCTAATGAAATTATGGTAATGGGTAGCTTCTGGGAGGGGCAGAGTAGTATCATTCAACTGCAAGACTCATGGTAGGTGAACCAGGTTCCACTGAATTGATCCGCACTGAAGGATATTAGGAGAACTAATTAGATATTGTAGGAAAAGGCAATAAGAAGAGGTGGAGCTAGAGAAGGAGATATAAATACTATCCATTTATATTGTATGAATATTACAAAATTCAATTTAAATATGAAGAAAACAAAAAACAAAATCAAATGGGATGGAATGTCTCATAATCCCATACCAAACTAAAGTTTATGTTTATTCGATACTTTAGCACAGTAAACAAAAAAAGAGGAATTAGTATAATAAATATAATGAATTCAGTTTATGATGTGGAGACAAAATAAAAATTAAAAGTTATTATAAATCCCCTTCTAGTAACTACAAAAAGACAAAAATCAATCAACAATGAGCCAATAAGTTAATATAACAATTATTTTGGTAATATAGAAAAAAATTCCTGTAAGTTAAAACTAATTTAAAATAACGTAATAAACAAAGAAGACCATAGAAAGTTCATGGAAAATGGAGCATATGTGTTTATTATAATATGAGATACTTATTTGGAGAGTTGGCTCAGTAACTAAGAAGATTGGCTGCTCTTGCAGAGGACCTGGATTCAATTCCCAACATCTGCATGGCAGCTAACAATTGTCCCTAAATCCAGGTCCAGGGTAATCTGGCACCCTCTTCTGATTTCCATAGACAATGCAGGACACAGGTGCACTTTAATACATACAGGCTACCATACACATAAAATAAAAATAGTAATTTACATTTTTTGTCTTTTTGAGACAGGGTCTCCCTATAGTCCCAGCTGGTTTGGAGCTCACTCTGTAGACCAGGCTGGCCTTGAACTCATAGAGATCCACTTGCCTCTGCCTCCCAAGTGCTAGGATTAAAGGCATGTGGCACTATGCCCAGCTTAAAGATGGTTCTTAGCTGCCATGTGGCTGCTAGGAATCAGATCCAGGTCTTTTACAAGAGCAATAGGCACTCTTAAACACTGAGCAATCTCTCCAGCCCATAATTTAAAATTTTAAATGATGATAATTTTTAAATGAGATAGATCTCCTTTCTAAGAGTTTGGTTAAATTTCCAAAACTTTGTCTATCAGAGTTGGAAGATAGGTTTGCATTACATTCTTAAATGCCCGCACTCCAAGCACAGTTGTTTTTTACCTCTCATAAAAGTCACTTGCCAAATATGTGAGTAGTGCTGAAAGTCTGCCAGTGTTCTTTGGCTCCAGGGCTAATCCATTCACATCAGTGGGGGTCTGGCAATATTGTGACCAGGGGTCAGATCCAGCACTCTGCATTTGTACATAAAGTTTGTTGAAACACAGATTTACCACTGTTCTTCTGGGTGTTAATAGTTGCTTTCTATCTGACAGCATGGAATGGTTGCAATAGAGGCATTATCACCCCTAAGGCAAAACATACTATCTGATCCTTCCCAGGAAACTTTTTCCAGCCCAGATAAAAGAATTCTGCATTCCACAAAGTTCTGCTCTGTCACCAAACTTTATCATATCCAAGGAACCATGTTAACCAGTTAGATTGCATATTTTTAAGACATTGTTTTTGAAGAAAGGTTATTTTTGCTGAATTTTTAGACTTCTTTTTTTTTTAATTTTTATTTATTTCCGTATGTGTATGAATGTGTTGTCTGCATGCAAGTCTGTGCACCTGTGTCGTGCAATGCCGCAGAGGTCAGAAGAGGGTCTCCAATTCCCCTGGAACTGGAGTTCTCCTGGAATTGGAGTTTCAGACGGTTCTCGGCTGCCATGTGGGTGCCGGGTCCTCTGCAAGAGCGGTCGGCGCTCTTAACCGCTAGGCCATCTCTCCAGCCCCATTTTAGACTTCTTACAGACTATCAGTGGTTTCTGTCATTTACTGGCATAGCCACAGTGGAGGGCAATTTAACAATTTCTTTTAAAATATGTAAGACTGAAAAATTTGATTCATTAAGTTTATATAGTAAAATTAAGTATATATTGTTGACACATTCATATGAACTATATTAATGTTAACTGATTTAAAATCTAATTTATTTTTAAACTGATTTAAAAATTTTAAACTGATTTAAAATCTGATTTAAAAATAATTGAGCCTGCTTACATATTAATCATTGCCAAACTAAAAGTTAATTCATAAACTCTTATAAATGAGATACTGTGCATAGGTGAGAAAGAATAAAAATTCTTTTTATAAAAATAGATATAGAATTACTTGGTATCGTTTTTTGGATGAAAGAAAAGGACAGAATTTCTGGATTCAGACAGTGAAATAGCACTAACTGTGATGGAAAAGAAGCTCGGAAAAACAACAGCTGAAAATGCTTCTTTCACACTTGTGGGCATGCGAAATCCCAGTGAAGGAAACTTTGGTCCTTAGAACTAGTGTGTCCTCTGAATAAGTCCCGTGACCAGTTTCCATTGTTTCAGAACCAATGCATGAGTGATGCTAGTCATGTTTATCAGAGGCTGGCTAAGATTTAAAAAAATGCTGACAGTTCTTTACAATGACTTTAAGGTTAATTTTTAATACTTGATTCATTACCATTTATTTTTAATATCGTATTGGTCCTTTCTGTCTCTCTCTCTTTTTCTCTCTCTCTCTCTCTCTTCCAAATGACATAGAGTCAACTATGTGGACAAACCCTGAGCAAGAGAAGAGTTAGATTTGTGTATGTGCAGGAAATTAGGAAATAATAAGGAAGTGAAACCAGAAAACATGGGAGAAAAAAAAAAAAAAAACAAACATTCATTACTTCCAGGCCCCAGACATTATGGCTGTCTAAACAAACTTGAAGATGAAGTCTGGAGAGGAGAAAGAGGGAGAGGGAGAGATTTTGTGTGTGTGTGTGTGTGTGTGTGTGTGTGTGTGTGTGTGTGAGAGAGAGAGAGAGAGAGAGAGAGAGAGAGAGAGAGAGAGAGAGAGAGAGAGAGAGAGAGAGAGGCTCTGGGTTGATGCTTGAGAATTTAGGAAATATGTCGGATATGTCTTTATTAAATAAATGAAATACTATAATGTCTTATACTATATTTGGCATTTTTGCCTTTGGCATATAAATCCTTATCCTCAGAGTTTCTCTAAAAAGTTGTGTGAGTAAGGAGATCCTTTCCATGATCATAACATGAAAGCGTATCATGGTCAGTAGCTGCAGTTTTTTTTTTTTCTTGTCAGATTGGTGTGAAACAGCATGCCATAACCCAATAGCATTGGAAACTATATTTTAAGTAGGATAGAGGTTACATGCCATAAGAGTTTCAAGTAAATTCTGTAATATTTCAAAAGGACTTCTTAAGCAACATTTATGTATATTGCAAAAGGAAAAGAAATAATTGCAGCCATTGGTGCTTTATGTCCACAAAGTACTTTAAAAATACAAACACTTTCCACACCCACCAGGTCTAGAGAGAGGAGGCAGCACGGTGCCTGGGGAATAGATGAGCAAAACACCAGGCAGGCTCATCACTGCCTTGGGCACGGCTTGTTGCCTGCTAGCCAGCCAAACCTGGCCCAGCGTGCATAATGGCAGGGTGGAATCACCCAGCCAGTTGAGCACCCACCAGGTCCAGAGACCATCAGTAAACTGGCCACCCAACCCTCTTGAGCTACACTGAGGGTATCCCATTGAGAACAGCTGTAGCAACACTGGGCAGGTGCATGGTCATCAGGGTACTGACCTGATTATTACCTCAGGACTTATGGAGAACCTCCAGTCCAGAAAAGGAAGAGCCAGCTGAACCTCCCAATGTACAACCAAAAGGGAAAACTGAAAGCCTAACACAACCAGCCCTCCATAAATCAGGAAGACAAGAAGTAAATTAAGCTTTCAATGCAGTGAAGAAACATTTGAGATTCACACTATAATATAAACAATAAAACAAACCCACATGCTAAAAACACAAAGAAAAAAATGGGAAAAGCACATAATAAATCTCCACCAGATACTACCAGTCCTATAGAAGAGCCCTACAATGAGATCTCACTGGAAGGAACCCAGGACACATATCTTAGAAGAATAATCATAGACATAATCAAAGAAATCTAAGAATATAAAGTACCAAGCAGAGAACTAAAGGGAGAGAATGAAGAATGCAGAAAGGAGTTGGAGGGAAAGAATGACAAACTCCAGAAGGAAATAGAAAAACTGAAAAGATCCCATGCTGAAATGAAAAAGGAAATCAACTAGCAAAACATAGAGCTACATTAAGAGAATGACAAGCTCCAAAAAGAAATGAAAATACTAAAGAAATCACAGGATGAAACAAAAAAAGGAAATTGGAGCCGGGCGTGGTGGTGCACACCTATAATCCTAGCACTTGGGAGGCAAAGGCAGGTGGATCTTTGTGAGTTCAAGGCTAGCCTGGTCTACAGAATGAATTCCAGGACAGCTGGGGCTACAGGGAGACCCTGTCTAGAAAAGACCCCCCCCATAAAAAAGGAAATTGAACACTCATCCAATCAACAGGAAAGGATGGGAGAAAGCCTCAAAAGAAGATTGGATGAAGCAGAAAATAGAATATCATACCTGGAAGATAGCAAGGGAAAACTAGAAAGCTCAAACAAAAATTATGAAAAATAAAAAAAAAAATTCAAGAGTGGAGCAATCAGGAAATTTGGGACACTATGAAAAGACCAAACCTCTGCATCATAGGGATAGAGGAAGAAAAAGAATCCTTTGACAAGTATATTGATCAGATCTTCAACAGAATAGAAGAAAATTTTCCTAAACCGAAAAGGAACAAACCCATACAAATAGAAGTGCATAGAACTCCAAATAGACAAATCAGAAAAGAAATCCCCCATATCATATCATAGTTAAAACACTAGACTCCCAAAACAAAGACAAGATACTGAAAGCCACAAGAGAAAAACAAGTTACATATGAAGAAAAACCAATCCGAATTAACTATGAAAGCCAGAAGAATGTGGACTAATTTATTACCAGTAGTAAATGATTACAGATGCCAACCCAGATTACTCTACCCAGCAATAAAGTCAATTATAGTTGAAAGAGAAAGCAAAAAGTTTCATGACATAAACAAGATGAAAGAATATATGTCCAAAAAACCAACCCTTCAATAAATACTGGAAGCAATCTAAATGACAGAAGAAAGAAGTCCCTATCCCCAAGCAGCTACAGAGAGACATTAATAAAAGTATAAGTGTGAAAATACAAACCTAGACCAAGAATGCAAATAGAAAATAAGGTGAAAGGAAGAAACACACATCTCTCCATAATAACCTTAAATATTAGTGGTCTAAACTCCCCAATCAAAAGACATAAGCCGGAAGAATGGAATAGGAAACAGAATCCATCTATATGCTGTCTACAAGAAACCCATCTCACCCTCAAGGATGGGCACCAACTTAAAGTGAAAGGATGGAAAAAGATATTCCAACCAGATAGTATGAAAAAGCAAACAGGAGTTGCCATTCTAACATCAGACAAAAGAGACCTCAAAATAAAGCTAATCAGAAAAAGAAAGAGGATCATTACATCCTTATAAAAGCAGCAATTAATTGTGTAGATTTCACAATCATAAATATATATGCATAAAACTGTGGTGCACTGAACTTTATAAACACAATCCTGCAATACCTTAAGGCACAGATTAATCCCAGCACACTAATATTACAGAACTTTAATACCCCACTAATCTCTTTGGATAAATCAGCTGGACAAAGAATAAACAGAGATATCTGAACTGAATAATACATTACTCAAAATGGACTTCACAGGCATCTACCAAATAGTGCACCCAAACACCAGAGAATGTACTTTCTACTCAGCAACCCATGGAACATTCTCCCAAATCCACCACATACTGGGACACAGAAAAAAAAACCTCAACAAGTACAAAAGGATTGAAATAATTTCAAGCACTCTGTCAGACCACAGTGCAATAAAGCTCAATCTCAACACCAGGATAAGCCCTACTATCTAGAAAAACACATGGGGACTAAACAACACACTCCTGAATAATGAATGGGCCAAGGAAGAAATAAAGAAATACATAAAAACATTCATGGAAGTTAAAAAAAAAAAAAAAAAAAAAAAAACAAAAAAAAAGAAGACACAAACACAGCAAAACTTATGGGATTATCTTTAAAATCAGTCCGAAGAGGTAAGTTTAATAACCCCAGGTACCTATTTAAAAAACAAAAAACATTGGGGGCTGGAGAGTCAGCCTAGCGGTTAGAGCACCGGACTGCTCTTGCAGAGGACCCGGGGTTCGATCCCCAGCACCCACATTGCCGGCTAAGAACCGTCTGTAAAACTCCATTCCAGGAACAGTCCAAATCAAAAAAAAAAAACCCCTCTTCTGACCTCTGCCGGCATCCCAAAACACGGGTGCACAAAACTACACAGACAGTACATTCATACACATACACAAATAAATTAAAAGTCGGGGCGTGTTTTGCCCACGCCTTTAATCCTAGCATTGGGAATGGAGAGGCAGGCAGATCTTTGGAGTTCAAGGCCAGCCTGGCTCTACAGACGTGAGTTCCAGGGACAGCTGGGGCTACAGGAGACCCTGTCTCAAAAACACCGAAAAAAAAAAAAAAAGTTTAAAAAAAAAAAACGACCGAGAAAAAGATGCAAGACATATATGGCAGAATGCATGAACTGTGGTGAGGGGGCCATGGAAAAGGGAGTGTGTCTAAATTGGACTGAGAAATTGTGTATGAAACACACAAAACAATAATAAAAATATTTTATAAAAAAAATGAAGAAATAAGCCAGGCGTGTTGGTGCACGCCTTTAATCCTAGAACTCCAGAAGCAGAGGCAGAGGCAGGCAGATCTTTGTAAATTCAAGTCCAGCCTGGTCTATAGAGTGAGTTCCAGGACAGCTGGGGCTACAGGGAGACACTTTCTCAAAAAGAGGGGAAAAAAAATAGCAATGCCTAAGAAGCACCTTAAAAAGTGTTCAACATGTTTAGTAATTAGTGAAAGGCAAATCAATGTATTTTACAATTTAATCTAACTCTACTCAGAATGACTAAAATTAACAATACAAATGACACCAAATGCTGAAGTAAGTGTTTGGAAAGGGGAATACTCATTCACTCCTGGTGAGATTGCAAACTGGTGCAACGCCTGTGGAAAGCAATGTGGAGAAATAATAAAAAACTAAAAATAATTCTACGTAATGATCCGGTCACACTACACCTCAACTTACATCCAAAGGATTCATCATAGTTCAGAGATAGCGTCATAACCATGTGTTGCTGCTCTTTTCAAAATAGCTAATAAATAGAAAGAACCTAAATTTCCTTCAGATGGAGAATTAATTATGAACATGTGGCATATATACACAATGAAGTTCTGCTCTCAGTAGAGTAAAACAAAATCATGAAATTTGCTGTTAAGTAGATGGAACTACTTATACTAAGTGAACTAGCACAGAGTCAGAAACACAAGAGAATTATGCTCTCTCTCATTTGTAGATCCTCGCTTCAAATCCCTAAATCTGAGTATAAATCTTGAGATAAAACTGCAGGAGTCAGGAAAAAAGGATGTAACCAAGGTAACCTTTGTGGAAGAGCCTCAAGAGAGAAGGATGGTAGGAGACAGTTTTTATTAAGGCGGAAATGGAGAAAATGGGGATTCTCTAGCTGACAAGAAGTAGGTGTGTTATAATGAGTGTTCAGAGAAATAAATAATGCTCAGATAGTATGAAAAACCCAGAGAAAATTGTGTGAGTTCAAAGTAGTGATAGAAATATGCAAAGAGGAGTAGATGTGTGTGTCTGAAGGCAATATGAAAAAAAAAAAATTATAGTGCCTGTCCGGTGAATCCTTCCTTAGTCTTATTGGTTAGGGTTGACTAAGAGACTTCCTCAATAACACAAGCTATTGTTACAACCCTTATTTACCCTCCTTGAAATCCAGGCCTTATTGATGATGACAGGCCACAGTTCAGACACAGGATTTGGAGCAATCAAGGTGGAACTAACCTGGAAGCCTTCTTGATGAAGCCTAGCTCTCATGGAATTAGAGGATAATATACAAGCTGCCAAGAGAGAAAAATCAGGGAGTGGTGGTACCCAGATATAAAGCTCAATAAAAACGGAGACAACTACTCGTCCAGCAAACCATTGCTATTGGTGCAGTAGTGGCACTTTTATCTTAGGAATAAGCAACAGTTTTCTAATTGTAATTAAGGTTCTCTCCACAGGAGGGAACTAGTAATGGTACTGTAAATGCAGCCAAGTACACATGACTGGAGTGATCATAGACCCTACAGAAAAACTTTTGTCACATCCCTAAACCAAAAAAAAAAAAAAATCTTCCTATATTCTAAATATGCATCCTCATTTTTTTTACAATTAAGTATATATCTCACTGTTCATCAAAAAAATACTTGTAGAGCAGTGGATATTATTACAGAATCCCACAACTGATCACATTCAGGGAACAACTCTCCATGGGATGATTAGCCCTGTGATACATCTTCAATGCAAAATCTACACGTGGGATGAATGCATCTCTCAAATCTCAACAGAGAAGTTTTCAGATGCAGCAGACCATGATAAACACAGAAACTCACCACTGGCCAATGTGCAGAGAAAAAGAGGTTACAGAGTTCTTATTTCTGAATAAGACACCTATTTCAAACCTCTGCCTCTCAAGGTTCTGTGATAGTTGTGGGAGATGAGGTGGAATATTTCTTTTTTTTAATTACTTTATTTTTTTTCATTTTTTAACAATAAGTAATAATTTATGAGTACAAGCATCCTTCATGTAAAACCAATTTGCAAGCAGTTGTGCCCAAACCCACACAGCCCATGGGTCCCACCATCCAACTGGGGGTAGGCTTGCGTGTTCAATCAAATTGATCAGATGAGTATCCAGACTATATTGCTGTAGTTTTGCCATTCACCTCAATTGCAGCCTATACATTCTATCACACCCCCTCTTCTGCAGATTGTTCCCTAGGCTTAGAAAAGGGGCACAGGTGGACGGGAAGCAAAACAGTCTACTTTTTCTGGAGCTGTTGTCTTGGACTCTGGTCAATTCTGGCTATTTCCTTTTATGGGCTGACAGTTTATAGGAATAACCTTTCAATCCTACTAATGAAGCACAAGCAATTAGATACATAGGTATTTAAACACTACTAATTGTTATGGTAGGTTACTTTGGTATAGACACAGATATTTGGATGGTATGTTAATCCATGAATTATGTTTTTTTTTCTGTAAAATATGACAGGGTCTTACTGTGGCTTATAACATCTCCTAACCACTAGAGGATGTAAGCTTGTGGCATCAGCCATGGTTTATTCTTCCAAGGAGAAAGCTAATAGCCAATTAGATTTGGGGTATACAGGCATATTGCTGCCACTGCTGCACAGTATTTCCTATTGCTATAGACATCAAACCCCTCGGTGGATCCTACTTGTAACAACTATTTATAATGAGTCCTAATTAAACTTACCTTCTAGATGCCACAAGGTTTTAATACGAGAGACTTTCATATGTCCCCTGCATAGAACAAAGAGAAATATGATGGTGATGAGGTTGTTCTCTAACTGTAAATTGGAGCCAACTGCTATAGAGGTAACCTCTTATAAAACTGGTAAAACTGCCTTCTTTAATTGACTAATAGACCTAGGAACTGTGAAAAGGATTATTCTCTATTCAGATCCAAATACAATACTAAAATCTCCTTAAGCTATGCACTTAAGCAAAATATATTAATACAGGAGAGCTCTGATATCAGCAATGGATTATTCTACCAAGGAGATGTTGGCCAAGGGATCCAAGCCCCTCCAAAATGTAAAGGCTTCTTGCCTGTAAACTGGGATACCTGCAAGAAGAGAGGCAATAAGGCCCTGCTGTCAAAGACCTGATGTAAGCATGGGAAAGGGGCATTAAGACCGCACTTGCAAGTGTACAGTTGGTCTCTGGAATACCAGAGAGGGTTACCAAAGGACACTAAACCAATAAAGCAAATATAGGTCTCCTTGATTCAAGCAAGACTCCTCCGTCTGCACCAGCTACACCTCACCTGCCTGGAAATGGAATATTTCTAAGAGCCATTGGTGGTGGAGGACCACTAGGAAATTGCATATTCCTGAAAGCTGGTCAGTTTAAAATTCCAATGTAGACTTGGTGAAGTGGCAAAAACCTCCTAACCCAACCTAATGAACTTTATGCAACTGAATGTTGTTGGTGCTATTGGATGAATTCACACTGAAGGACATTTGGGGATACAAATGCAACTATATATATGGAAGGTTTGGGTAGGGGAGGGAATCTCGATATAATCAAACTTTGTTTTAAATGATTTTATTTTATTTTTATTTATTTATGTGTATGAGTGTACTGTCTGCATGTAGGTCTGTGCACCCGTGTCGTGCAATGCCGCAGAGTTCAGAAGAGGGTTCCCCTGGAACTGGAGTTCTCCTGGAATTGGGGTTACAGACGGTTCTCAGCCGCCATGTGGGTGCTGGGAATCAAACCCAGGTCCTCTGCAAGAGCAGTCGGTGCTCTTAACTGCTAGGCCATCTCTCCACCCCAAACTTTTTTTTATTGTATGAAAATTGCAAAAATTCACTTTAAAAAATGTGAATGAGAAAAAAATAGAAGTGGACATTTAGTTTAATTGAATGTTGAGAATATTTACTAGACACTCTGTGCCACAAATAATGAACATATAAATAGATACATATGTTAAATTTAATCCAATATTTAATATATGTACATTTTACATATCCTAAAGCAGTTATTTAATAATAGATTCATCAAACCAAATAATCTATGTACTGGGTAAGATATCCAGGTAATGATAAATATAAATTTAAAGCCAAATTGGATTCAGAATTTTTAATCTTTTGTTGAAGCTTAAAAATTGGTGAGATATTTGAAAAATTGCATCCAATATTCAAGTTATTTTGTTCATTTATTTAGTTTCAATGTTTCTAAGAGTATGAAACAAACCAAAACTGTGAGCGTATTGGTATATATGTTGAACTTTTAAGCAAGGTCTTTAATTTTGAATTTGGTGAGCATATTCTCTTCACAGTATTGCTCTATTTTTCATATGTTTGCACTTATATTCTTTTAACAGTATAGATGGCACAAATATGGAATAAACTGCAGAAACTAATGACTTAAAATGCATTTATAAATGCCATTATATCAAATCTTAGGGAAACTGATGTGGAAGAATGTCTTGCTGTGTGAATTATGTGCCATGTGTCTTCAGATTTGCTTAGGGTGCAGTATTTAAGGAGGTAGGAGACAACTTTCTGTTAACTCAAAGTCCACTACATTAGGTCAATATTTTCAAAAGTGGGTTTTCTTTGTGGCCCAGGCAATGTTGAAACTAAAGGAAGCTAGTTAAGCCAAAAAGTGAATCTAACTTAATTTGTAATTAATTTATATTTAAATTGTTGATTAATTCTGTCCCCAATTGGTTATCAGCTACTAAATATTATCTAAATATTGATTAATTATTACTCCAATTTTTATGCTTATTACATACAAGATGTTATTAGTTGTTCTCTAATAGCAATATGACACTTAATGTGCCTCCTAAGTATTTCCAATTTGGGGACTTTTACATTTAATGTGAGACTACATTAGCCATTTCCCTATATTTAGATGATTCAAATGAATGGCATATGACAATAATCTGCTAGCCGAAAAAGTAACAACACATCGAATAGCAATGCAATCATTACAACATTTTGTCTATTCATTCATCCCAGATACTTTCAGGAAGGATTTACTTTTCAAACAATATCTCTTGTGTAAACATGTAGGCATCGTTTCCACATTAGTATTCATTCAGGTGAGATTATATGTCACCATGATTATACAAATGACATCATTTCTCTCTTCATAAATGTAGAGTAGTATTGGTCTTATTAATTTGAGATCTAAAGGCATTTTTAAATTTCATTTCAAAGTCCCTGCTTTACTAAGGAAAGAATGGAGTGCATGCAATTAATGTACCCAACATGCTATGCAAGGACTCTTAATTAGTGATTTAATCTATAGCATGGTTCCATGCAAACTACTGAATAGCTGCAGATTTTGATGCTGTTTCCCTACCAGAGAAACATAAAAACAGTATGTCAAGATAATTGTGAATGCAACATAAAAATTGCCACTGCAAGCACCTTGCCAATCTAACCCTGACAGGCCAGACATATTGATTGGCTGGTGCTGGCAGAAGTTTAAGAAGCAAGGACACACAAAGCAAGTGCAAGTAGGGAGTACAATCTTCAAGTTGTGCTTCTTTCTTTAAATTATTCACCACATGGGCTGACTGCTGCTTGGGATTGTGAGTTAAACTTATGATAACTGTAAAATGGAAATTGCCTGTAAGTCTAGACTAGATGTAGTAATAAAGTAACATAAGCCTAAGGTGTTTGAAAGAAAATTGTTGTCACTGCTAATAGAATTTAGGGCTGTCTTTGCCATTTTAGATAAATCCATGCTTTGACTTTGTGACCATTGAAACATAAAAAATTAAACCTTTTAACCATACTAAAACCTTTTGTAATAAATGGAAGGAGTCACTTATGATTTCTATCAGGAAGCTATTTCTAAATGCTATTTCTTGGGAGGAAAGAAAATACTTTAAGCATTTCAGAAGACTTATTTGTAGTTAATTGGACACTCAAGAGCTCACAAATTGATTCATGAAAATAGTTTCTAGAAACCAGGGCAGGGTTCTGTGCCTTTGGTCTGAAAATGCTTTGCTTTCACTATTGTTGCTAATGTGTTGGACAGGAGTCCTCTTGTTGATAATAAGCTTAAGAGAAATTTGCTTTACTGTGCTCACATCTTTGTGGGGGATGTTGAAGGAGAATTTTGCTGAACAGCTAGGCTACAAATCAAACACAACATCACATTTCTTCAGAGGATTCAGAGAATTTATGTGAAGGATTAAATAACAGCTGTAACTTGTGCCTCAGAATGTTACCATTTTAAGGCACAGTATCCTATATGATAATATATATTAATTAGTCTTTCCAAGAAAGTCTCTCTCAGTTAATTAGATTAGCACAAATATATATATATATACATATATAAAAAATTAGCACAAATATATATATATATATATATATATATATGAAGAAAAATATATTATATATATCCATTATATATTTGTGCCTAATCTATATTATATTATATATATATATCTAATTACATAACTATATATAATACATATATATATCTATAGCATTACCTTAGAAACCGGAGACAAAACAGTAAACAATAGAAATCTATTATGCTTGCAGGTGCTATATGTGTCCATGTGTGTCAAGGGAAGGACATTCAAGTAATAATCAGAGGTAGAACACATGGCAGAAGATACATCATAATATTGTGCCAATTGCTAAATTAGTTGTATTGTATCGCTTAGTGTCCCCTTAACACATGTGGGTGAGGGAGCCTCAAACTGGCGAAGAGTGGCTCCATTGACTTGCCTGTGGGCCATTGCTAGGGGAGTATTGTCTGACTGTTTAGTGATGCTTGCATTGATGTGGGTTGGGCCAGCCCATTATGTGTGTGGCCCCCCTGGGTAGGTGGTTCTGTACTGGTTAGACAACAGGTCGATTCCTTTCGTGTGCTGACAGTTTGTCCAGGGAATAACCTTTCGATCCTACAATGAAGCACAAGCAATTGATCTATAGGTATTTAAACCGCATTA
>VZQC01010506.1:511563-555478 GCA_009823505.1 Rhizomys pruinosus
AAAAAAAAAAAAAAAAAAAAAAAAGAAAAGCAGGTCGAGCATGTGCCAGGGAGCAAGACAGTAAAAAAGCATTCTTCCATTGCCTGTGCTTCAGCACCTGCCTCAAGGTTCCTGACCTGAGTGATGAACTGTGACCAGGGAGATGAGAGCTGAATAAACCCTTTCCTCCACAAATTGTTATTGGTCAGAGTGTTTTGTCAGAGCCACTGAAGAGAAAATAGAACAGATAGCTAGAAACTTCCCATTGGATGACTGCCATTCAAATCACCAATGGGTACTGAGCAGGAAGTTGGGAAGCTAAGACATCATTGGTTTGCCAAGTTGTTAACCCTATGAACCAGAAGGTCAACCTATAAAGTAAGATATACCCACCTGTAAAATAGTGACTGTTTCTTTTTTTTTTGGGGGGGGGGTACCTAACTGCTCTCTGAAAAGAATTGAGCCTTTTTCCATATGAGAGTGTAGGTGGGAAACCCATGCCTAGTACTGTAGCTCTGGCTAGCAACCCGAGTCTGGTAAGGTTGTAGGCTCAGGTAGAGAACTTACTTCTCTGGTTTAACTAAATTGGCATAGCCTAAACCTGTCTTAAAAATACATTTTAGCCATATACAAACCCTGATGTTAACCTTAATCAGAGAAGCCTCTCCTTACAGTGGAAGATGAAATGCAGAAGTTTCTGGATGCCGGTGATGGTTATAATCTCAGTCACAAGACATCCACACCACCTCCTCTATGGCACAGGAACATTGTGGAAAAGGCAGGAAGAATGTAAGCTGAAAATATGGTAAAGAGTTGAGGAACTTCTCCCTCTAGACTTAGCATGGCCACTGAAATCATTAACTCACAACTGTGGTCACCTGGACTAACCTCACATGAAACAGGACCTGTCAAGAATCAGTCATGGAATGGGAAGCAGCTGACCAGACCATCCTCTATTTTGTTGAAATATTGAGTATTGATGGTTCAGAGAAGGAAACACTAACTTTGGTTGTGTACCCTCTGATGAGTAGAGCTTCCAAAAGGAAGCTCTAAACCCATGAGCATCAAGTAACTCTGATGAAACTCAGTGCATCATGAAGCGAAATAAACATGAATGTGAAAGGAACATTTGGGTGGATGAGGATGGTTCACAGGGATGGCATGGAGAATGGAGAGGTTGAAGCCTAAGAGTGGTCAATATGAATATCAGCCCTTCATCAAACAGCAGTAATCAGTTGCCAATATTTCTTCAGCTTAGTCCATTTCCCAAGTTCCATGCTGGCTTTTTGTCTGCTTGAGTTTGCATGGATCGTGTGTATGCTGAAACCATCTCTCTATGTTTTTATAAGCAGAGTCGTGTATTTTGCTGGACTCCATTTCCATACAGTCATGAACCTCCTCCCTGGCTCTTACAATCTTTCTGCCCCATTTTCTGCAATGGTCCCTGAGCCTTTGGTGGTTCAAGTTTAATATAGGAGTGCTCTCCAAGGAGCAGCATTCTGAAGAACCTTAATCTCTATAATTTGTCCATTTGTGACATTTTGTGTTCCTGGCCCTTTGTCGCATGAGGGAGGTTCATTTATGAGAATTAAGGTATTCACTAGGTTCCCCTTTATTATTGTTCCATGTTCCCTGAGCCTTACATGTGCTGGTTACATTGTCATTGTCGATGTGCTGCTTAGGCTTGGGCAATTCACAATGTCTGTGTACAACCAGTTGTGGTAATCTGTAGTAGTCTGGTACAAAAGAATCTTCTTTGGTGAGTTGTGAGTGGGATATTTATCTGTAAATATAAGGATATATATTTTGCTCATAGTAAGAAAGTACCTTAGTCTAGAGATGTAACACATTTGGGATTTCTCTAAGATCTATGACCTCTCTAGCCATGTGCATTTGGCTATATTTACAGCACCACACATGAGTTTTTCCAACCCATTGAGTGGACTTTCAGTAGGTAGCTGCTGATTGACCCCAAGATAAAAGTTCCACTACTGCCTAAATGCCATATACTGTGCTGGTCGCTGATGTGGTTATTTGGTATTGAAGTTGACATTAGAACATTGATTATTGTTCTCCCTTAGCAGCTTGTACTCTTCAATCTGTGAGAGCTAGCCTTCAGAGAAAGTGGCTTCCAGTACAGTTCTAGCTATATTGCTACAATTACTGTGTCCAAAGTATGCTTTTTCTGCAGGAATAGGTCTTAAGCTTCAAGTTCTGAGAGGCGTTCAAGGAATGTGGCAACACCCTGTGTAATTTTGGGATTCTCTTGGACTGCCCTGGCCAGCAACTCAAAGAAAGGTTGCTCCTGTCTGCCACTGTTTCTTGTTATGTAGTCTTCAGCTACACAAATGGACTCATGTATAAATACTGTATGTGTAATCTGTCATTGGGTTGTTGGATTAATATGATTCTTTCTGGCTTTTTTACACTAGGTAGACATTATTTATCACCCCCCTCTCTCCCTGTCTAAACCTTTCTCATCTATGTGTTCTCCACTTAAAGTATCCCCATTTTCCCCGTTTCTCCCTTGATACCATCACTCTCCTATAGTCCCACCTCTCTTGAGATCCTTATGATCCTTTATCACCAAAGGTCTTTGTATAACTTTCCCTCCCCCTCCCATTTAAATATTCTCTTTTGTTGCATTACTCTGTGATGGTTTGAATGAGCAGGTCTCTCATAGGCTTCAAGTATTTGAATACTTGATTGGTGGTACCATTTGGGAGAAGAGTGGAACTTTTGTTCAAGAGGTATGGCCTTGCTGGAGGAAATATGTCACTAGGGTAGGCACTGAGACATCATGGCCTTATCCCACTTTCTCAATCTCTCTCATTCTTACCATGTCTCTCCCTCCTTGTGCTTCAAGATGTAAGTGCTTAGCTTTCTGCTTCATTCACTTCCTGCTGCCATGCTACCTTACCATTGTGCACTCGCCCTCTGGAACCTTAAGCCAAATAAATTCTTCCTTTTATAATTTTCTTTGGCACGATGTTTTTGCATTGAAACAGAAAAATAATGAATGCATACCAAAACTCCTACTGTTTCATTTCCAACTCCTCCAGATAACATTCCCCTTGTCCTATGTCTGCCTCTCAACTTGATGTTCTATTTTCAGTTTTTTTTAATAACTCACATGGTCCGATAACAGCTGACAATATACTCAAGGTTGTGAGCTCACCCAGGAGACCATGAACAACCTACTAGTGGCCACACCATCAAAGAACGATTCTTCAAACACAGCAACTATCAACTGATAATAGCTCCTCACATAGGGCTAGGGTCTCCTGAGTTTTTCTGCCATCTATGCTGGGATTTTTGCTGACTTTTTCTTATGCAGGTGTTATACAGCTTTCAGAGGGATTGTGAGTTCTTGATGGTAGTGGGCTAGTCATGTCCAGAAGACATTGTTTCTTCGACCTCTGACTCTTACAATATTTCTGCCCTCTTTATTAATTTCTCATGAGCCTTCAGGGAAAGAGAAAAAAATACAACATGTATTTATGGAATAAAATTCTGTTTTGTGTATGTAGATGACAACAATTGCAGCCAGAAATCTACCTGTATTCCTTGGGTTATTTTACATTGTTTCATTTGCTCATGTATTTGTGTTAAGGACATATCAACTCAAAACATCATTTTTTTTATTTAATCCTATGCATGTGTCTTTCTATTTAATGATATATAGTTCCAGGGGCTGAGAAGATGATGGCTCAGAGTTTAAGAATTCATAATACTTTTGCAGAATATACCAATTAATTTCACAAGTTCCCAGCACCCCCTTCCTGTGGCTCACATCAACATGTAACTCCAATTCCAGTATCCATAGGCATCTACATTAACATGCTTATACCCACACACAGACACATATACACATAATTAAAATAAATCTTTAAAAAAGATTTATGATTATGTAACTCTGAACTCTAGGCTTTAGTTGCTCATGTTTCTACATGAATTCTTTGTTTTTAGATATATTATTTTTTTTAATTTGTTTATTATTTTTTATGTGTACAAATGTACTGTCTGCATGTAGGTGGGTGCACCCGTGTAGTGCAATGCCGTGGAGGTCAGAAGAGGGCATCAGATTCCCCTGGAACTGGAGTTAAAGATGGTTATTAGCTGCCATTTGGGTGCTGGGAATTGAACCCTGGTCCTCTGCAAGAGCAGTGGGCGCTCTTAACCACTGAGCCATCTCTCGAGCCCCAGAGTATAGTAAGTGCTCTGAAATAAGAAAAATACTGTATTAATCTACTGTAACAGAACAATGATCAACCCAGACTGTATAATTCCTAATCAGAAAGGTTAATATTAAAAGACATGGAAACAAAATGGCTGGTTTAAAAAAAAATAGCAAAGTAGTCCAATTATGAGGAACTACTTATAGTTGGATAATTGCATAAATTGCATAATTCTGTTCAATTCAGCTTATTTCTGTTTATAATATCAGTGACTTAAATTACCTTTTGTTCAATTTAAAAAATATTGAATTTTGTGTATTCCATACACAACATATTAATCATTGTTATACTATGTTTCACTTTGGAATCTTTGAAATCTGCCGTATTTCTCTCCACTGGATTTCATGCATTCGGTTGTTTGATCTACTTTAATTAATAGCTGTAAAATAATGCTTCCATCTGTAGTTGTACCAAAATGATGCCAGTAACAGAGAGACTTTATTTGACCAATTCATGCTGAAAATAATGAATTGCCTTGGAGAGTGGGTATAGAATTTTAACATTGCTGAGTCTGCAACAATGAGCTCAAGAAAGTGGTTAGACTAGGAGATATGAGAAGGAAAATAAAGCATTGGAAGATTAACAGAATTCCCACCATCTTCAAATAGAATGAATGCCCTGCCATGTGTGAATTCTGAACAGATCAAAGGACATAAATTTAGAGAGACCATTGATCATAATTCAAAGAAGCCTATACTGTTCCTGCCATTTAGGAAGATGGAATCTCATACTTATTCCAGGAGAGGGTAAGTTTGTTTTGATTAGTAAAACACTTGCAAATGGAAAATAAAATATAAAAGCAATTATCAGTATTTTGATTTACTTACACACAGATGAAATGTTTTGTTTTATTTGATATTTACAAAATCACAATATAAAATATTGAGAAAATTGTCTAAAATCAAGTCAAGATGGCAAAATATCATGCAAAGGGAGGTATTTGATGTGTAGCCCATGTGAGCTGAACACAGGCAAGTGGAAATGAACCATCTCCCAGGCATTCATTGCTCAGAAGGGAGTGAGCTCAACATAGGCAGGTGGAAATGAACCAGCTCCCTGGCATCCATTGCTCAGAAGGAAGCTCTGGGGTGCAGGAAGCTCTGTGATTCTCAATAGTCACATTGTTATCCACAGTATCCATGATATAGGAAGTGCAGAATTGTACTTCTAATTTGTTAAGAGAATATAGTTCAAACATTCCCTGAGAAAGAACAAAGAGGTAAATACATGCATAAGGTAAATGATAGAGTAATTGATTGTGGTCATCATTTGACCTTAAATATATATACCAAAACATGGCATTGCTCATTTTACATATATGTATTTATCATCCATGCATCATTACAGAAAATAAAATCAAGATAATGGCATTGTAAATCAGTTGAAATTATTAAAATTTTCTCAATGTCTTTAGAAAAATATTTTCTCTCTTTGCTTAATCCCTTGATAAAAAGCACATAGAAAGTATCTATTTATTCCTGGAGGTCATAATTCTGGTACATATATGACATGTGCATGGGCATACTTTGGAGAGGTACAGTTGTGAGGGAACCACAGCAGCATGAGGACTGGGTCAAGGAACAAACTGATGCGGTTGAATTCTGCTTAGGACAATAAACCTTTGCAGAGAAAAACTTTGGAGAGACTGAGAGAAAGTTGAAGGACATTTACAGCAGAGTGCATGAACTGGGGTAGTGGGGGCAGGGAAAGGGGAACATGTCTAAATTGAACTGAAAAATGATGTATGAAATACACAAAATATCAATAAAAGTATTAGATTAAAAGAAAAAAAGAGAAAATATCTATTTCAACTGTGATGAGATTAAATTGTTGCCTTCGGGTCAGTCCTCTGGATTAAGGATATCTATATCTCCCAAGTCCAAATCATGTCTCTTTGTGACAATAGTACACAGTATTTGGAATTCAGATAAGGCAGTTCATCCAAGGCATAAAGTTATCCCAATGAGTAGATGCATTTTTTCAAAACTATGAAGTTATTGAAAATCCTGTACTTTGAAAACAATCAAGGAAGTAAAGAGAAAACCCACAGAGTGGTAGAAAATATTCAACAGTGACACATCTGACAGAGCATTAGCATCCAGAATATCTAGACCACACACACAAAAAAAGAAGAATAAAAAATGACCTACTCAAAAGATGGAGTAAAGAGCTGAACAGAGACTTCACCAGTGAGAAATTAAAGATGGCTGAGAAACATCTTAAAACTGTTCAAAATCATTAATAATTAAAGAAATGTAAGTTAAAACCATTATCGTTCACTCAGATAAGACTGGCTAAGATCAAGAAAACAAAAGACACCAAATGCTGGAGAGGTTGCAGGGAAAGGGGAACACTCATCCACTGCTAGTGGGAATTCAGACTTGTACAACCATTATGGAAAGCAGTGTGGAGAACTCTTAAAAGATTCAAAATGATTCTAACACCTGACCCAGCCATACCACTCCTGGATAAATGCCCGCAAGACTCATCCTACTGCAACAATACATGCACATGCATCTTTACTGCAGCTCTCTTCACAATAGTGAAGAGCTGGGACCAACCCAAATGCCACTAGACAGATGAGTGGATGACAAAATATGGTACATCTACACAATGGAGTACTATTCAGCAGTAAAGAAAGATGATATCATGAACTTTGCAAGTAAATGGATGGAACTCAAAGCCATTATGCTGAGTGAAGTAACACAGTCCCAGAAAAACAAAGGGCAAATGGTTTCCTTCATTTGTGGGTGCTAAGACCAAACTCCCAATCGGAAAGGCAAGTTGAAAAATATTATTGTTATATTTCTTTTCATCTGAAAGCAACTATGTTGTTACAATGTAAATCTCTTAACTGGCTCCGGAATCAACCTACCACTTATTTTCAGACTCTGTAATTACTGTATATGGGTGGAAGGTATGTATTCATATTTTAGAGTAATATAAAATTAAAGGGGTAAAATGTGAATTCTTAAACATATTTTGTAATTAACATACAGCTTATTCCCTGAGGTCATAATTTTGTTGAATATGTGAGGATTATACAGGCATTTTTTGGAACAATAGAAAGGGGAGGGAAAAACAACAACATAAAGACTGGGTTAACGAACTGAATGATAGGGTTGAACTCTGCACCAAACAACAAGCCTCTGTAGCAAAAAACTTTGGAAAGACTGAGAGAAAAGATGCAAGACATGTATGGCAGAAAGCATGAACAGGGGTGGGATGGGGGCAGAGAGAGGTGAATGTGTCTAAATTGGACTGAAAGATAATGAATGAAATGCACAATCCATCAATAAAAATATTTTTAAAAAAGAAAACAAATAGTCCCTTAATATTGGAAATCTTGCTTTCTTCAGCTTCATGTTACCAAACATGAGAGAGTATTCTCTTAACTATTTTCTCAGTGTACATACTCTTGTATTTCAAAAATTTGTAAATGATTTCAAAAGCACATTTCTATATAAGAAATGTGTACTCATCTTTGGTGAGTACAAAACTATTGACACTCAGTATAACTCCATTTACAGTGAAGGGGAGAGAGACACTGTATTTAACTGAATCATTTCTTATTTCTTCCCCAATTTAGCTTCTTAAAAGTTTGTAATAATATTTTTTTATTTTCTTTTTCAAAATTTATTTATTATATTTTAAGGGATTCACAATATAAGAGCATTAGGTAATCAGTGTTAGCACCCACAGATGAGGGGTACCATTCATCCTTTGTTTTTCTGGGACTGTGCTACTTCACTCAGTAGGATATCTTCTAGCTCCAGCCATTTACCTGCAAAACTCATGATGTCATCTTTCTTTACCGCTGCATAGAACTTCATTGTGTAGATGTACCACATTTTCTCTATCCACTTGTCAACTGAGGGGCATTTAGATTGGTTCCAGCTCCTTCCTATTGTGAAGAGAATTGCAATAAACATGGCTGTGCATGTATCTGCGGTAAGATGAGTCTTGTGGGTACATGCACAGGAGAGGTATGGCTGGGTCAGGTGGCAAGTTCATTCCAAGTCTTCTAAGGGTTCTCCACACTGCTTTCCATAGTGGTTGTATGAGTTTACATTCCCACCAGCAGTGGGTGAGTGTTCCTCTTTCCCCACAACCTCTCCAGAACTTGGTGTCATTTGTTTTCTTGATCCTAGCCAGTCTTATTGGAGTAAGATTATATCTTAGAGGAACAAACCTAACCAAAGACACAAAAGATCTCTACAACAAAAATTTTAAATCCTTGAAGAAAGAAACTGAAGAAGACATCAGAAGATGGAAAAACCTCCCATGCTCATGGGTTGGGAAAATTAATATAGTCAAAATGTCTATTCTACCCAAACTCTTGTATAGAATTAATGCAACCCCAATTAAAATCCCCAAGAGTTTCTTCACAGGCTTGGAAAAAAGTCCTTAATTTCATTTGGAAAAACAAAAGAGCCCAAATAGCAAAAACAAACCTGAGCTAAAAGAGCAATATAGCAGGTGTCTCTTCAAACTATATTACAGGGCTATAATCATAAAAACAGTTTGGTACTGGCACAAAAACTGACCTGTTGACCAATGGAACAAAACTGAAGATCCAAACTTGAGCACATACAATTTCAGCCACCTCATATTTAATAAAGGGCCTAGAAGACACAATGGAGAAAAGACAGCATCTTCAGCAAGTGGTGTTGGCAAAACTCCATCACCACTTGTAGAAAAATGAAAATAAACCCCTACCTCTCGCCCTGTACAAAAGTCAACTCCAGATGGATTAAAGACCTCAACGTGAAACCCCAAACTCTGAAGGCAATAGAAAAAAAAGTTGGCAGCAGACTACAAGACATAGGCGTAGGAAAAGACTTCCTAAATCAGATAGCAACTGCGCAAGAATTAAGGTCGACAATTGACAAATGGGACCTTATTAAACTCAAAAGCTTCTGTACATCAAAAGAAACAATCAAGGAAGTGAAGCGAAATCCAACAAAGTGGGAGAAAACCACTGCAGAAACATCTGACAAAGCATTAATTTTCAGAATATATAAACTACACAGAAAACAAAAAAGAAAGAAAACAAATGACCCACTAAATAGATGGAGCAAACAGCTGAACAGAGACTTCACCAGTGAGGAATTAGAGATGGCTAAGAAACATCTTAAGAAGTGTTCCACATCATTAATCATTAAGGAAATGCAAATCAAAAGTTCTTACTAATATTTTTTAAACATTGAATTAATTCCCGACATAAGGATAAAAACTTCTTTATCAAGTGATATTTTGAGTATCTGTTCAATCATGAAAACTAATTATGAAGATTAACTTGAAAAGTATTATAAAACAAACAATTTTGTAATAAATTTCCTAGTAAAGAAAAATAATATCAGAGATTATTTGAAGGCATCTTGACTAAACTGCAGTCTGCATAGTCTCTCTAAACTGACATCTATGTTGACTTCCCTTGCACCCCTTGCATTTTGTTTATTCACTATTCAACTTTGCAGGTTAAATTGTGAATTGATAATTTTAATTATATTTATTTACATATGTACATATATATATATATATATGTACAAGTAAACATGTGGGGTCTTTGTGTACTAGAGTGATTGTACCTTCATGCCAATATGTACCTATGGAATTCAGAGGACGCCATGGGGAAGTTGGTGTTCTGTTTCTACCATTTTCTCCCAGGGGATTGATCTCAAGTTACCAAGCTTGGTAAACTTTGTAAAGATTAATTTCTTCATAAGTTTTGTTTACAAATATTTTAGTCTATAAAGTCTTTCTACCCAATCTTTTTGTTGCAATATATCTTCTTTTTATTTTAATTTTTATTTATTCTTATATGTGTATGAATGTACTGTCTGCATGTAGGTTTGTGCACTGTGTCGCCGCGGAGGTCAGAAGAGGGTGTCGGATTCCCCAGAGTTAAAGAAAGTTCTCAGCCTCCATGTGGGTGCTGGGGATCAAAGCCGGGTCCTCTGCAAGAGCAGTGAGCGCTCTTAACCGCTAGGCCATCTCTCCAGCCCCCTGTTGCAATATATCTTTGAGGTAATCCAAACCACTGCTGGGGATAGCTGACTGTACATACTCAGTGTGTTTCTTTGCCTTCTAGACATCCTAAAACTTGTCAGCTAGTTCTAAAGTCTTGATGACATTTAAACCATTGGCAAGGTCTTAAGATGTCTATAAATGGGTGGATTATTTTACTTATTGTTAATATAATGAAACCTGAAAATTCCATTTGGTTTTATTTACTAGATATTACAAATGCTGATATTCTAATTCCAATGACCCGTTTTGAAGATGCAAAACATCTATACAGAGATATTTTGCTTTAGTACCATTAGTGAAATATTTATAAATTCTTATTGGAAAGGCAAGAGAGATTACTCTTTAATTTCCTTTACATCTCAGGTTTTGAGATGAGGCATAACAAAAGGAATATAAGTTGGAGATGTAAATAACTCAGATTTCTTTAAGGGGTGAACAATTTCAAACAGTTCAGAGACAGAGATTCAAAGTGGATAACATACGTTTTAGATAAAAGTGGAGAAAGCAAATTTTAGGGCAGGTTGGAATGAAATTGGATAAAGACATTTAGAAAGTAATATTGTAACTTTTCCCTTCTATTCAAAGAAGACCTACCTCTTCAGTTATAACTGTATAAATTTTGAGGACAGGATACAAGGAAACAATGGATAATTTTTTTTAAGGCGTGTGCCACCACACCCGGCATTTACTTATTTCTGTATGTGTATCAGTGTACTGTCTGCATGCAAGTCTGTGCACCCGTGTTGTGCAATGCCGCAGAGGTCAGAAGAGGGTGTTGGATTCCCCTGGAACTGGAGTTCTCCTGGAATTGGAGTTTCAGATGGTTCTCAGCCACCATGAGGGTGCTGGGGATCGAACCCGGGTCATCTGTAAGAGCGGTCGGTGCTCTTAACCGCTAGGCCATCTCTCCAGCCCCCAACAATGGATACTTTTAAGCAGCATTATAGGAACTTGCAGAATTAAAATGCAAAGGGTTACTTTCCTGAAATGGAGCTCAGTATGCAGTCTACAAAAACAGAATCATGAAGAAATCAGAAGACTGCACAACCAACAAATGGAAAGGAGATTGATTTAAGAGTCAAAAAGTTCCATAAAAAGATAAGTCTAGAAACACATGGTTTCACTGGCAGATTCAACCAAATTTTCAGACACAAATTAATGAAAATCCTCAAATTCATCCAAAATTTAGAGGAGGAATAATTTCCAAATTCATTTATGATACCAGCTTCACCTGGATTCCAAAGCCAAGGAAACATATGAAAAGGAAAGAAAACACAGCCCAATATCCATGATGGTCATATATAAAATATCCTTATCAAAATTCTAGAAAGCCAATATCCCATGGCCTAAAATTTGGGAATTAAAAAAGTCTTTGCATTCACGCTTTTGAGGAACTACATTGAATATATCTTTCAATTGTCTTCATGGATCATTTCTTTTTTTTTAATTTATTTTTATTGATGCTTTGTGTATTTCATACATCATTTTCCAATTCAGTTCAGGCATATATCCCCTTCCCTTCCCCCCCACCCCAACCCTACCCATCGCAGATCGTGCATTCTGCCGTAAGTTTTCTGCATCTTTCTCTGCTTTTTTGTTTTGTTTTGTTTTCATTTTTTTTAACAATAGGTGATAATTTGTGAGTACAAGCATCCTTCATGTAAAACCAATTTGCAAGCAGTTGTGCCCAAACCCACACAGCTCATGGGTCCCACCATCCTGAAAGGGGGGGCTTGTATGTTCAATCAAGTTGATCAAATGAGTGTCCAGTCTATATTGTTGTAGTTTCACCATTAACCCCAATCGAAGCCCTTACATTCTACCACGCCCCCTTTTCCGCAGATTGTTCCCTAGGCTTAGAAAAGGGGCACAGGTGGATGAGATCATTTCTATTGAAGAACCACCTATTATTCTCCTTTATGTTCATAATTAACAATTTCTTCTTTTCCTAGTTATTGTTATTAAGACTTTACCTTTATCACCAATTTTTTGCAGCTATGTCTTGGTACCCAATATTTTCTTCATGATGTTCATTGTATTTAGAAATTTTAATCTTCAGAGGTCTAATATTTTTCCATTATTTTGTAAAATGTTCAGCTATTATATATTCAAGTGTATAGTCAGGTGTATTTGTGTTCTTCCTCCTCCTTCAAAGACTACATTTAAATATTTGGTAGGTTCAAGGTAGGTACCACAAGGCTGCTGATAAATTCTCTCTTTATGTGTCTGTCTCTGGCTCTTGGTCTCTATCCATCTGTGTGTGTCTTTCCATCTCGATCTCTCTTTCTTTTCTGTTTTTGTTTTCTATTCACAAACCTTTGCATCTTCTTCTATGCCACCTCTCATTGCCTCCTGAGAGTTACAGGAGAAAGTCTCCAGGGTTATGCTTGTCCATCTTCTCAGCTGAAGAAATATACTAGGCTCTGCCTCTTTATTATGCAGTCACATAGAAACTCCATTTTCTGTTTAGGTGCTTATTTCACATTTTCCTGGGTTTGTTAGCACTTTTATAGCTAATATTTGAAACTAGGATTCCATCTAATTCATTGTTCAAATTTGCTTATTTATAGCAAGGAATATTGGGTAAAGAGAACTTCTGTCAAACTTTTGTACAAGACTTGATCAGTTATTTGTGATTCCTTAATTCATTGAACAAGCAGGATTTCTGGATTATTTTCTTCCTTCCCTTTGCATATCTATGACTGAAGCCCCAGATCGTTTTTATGAGAAATGTATTTATAGCAGTTTAAATATTGTTTCTTCTGAACATGCTTAGTTGACTAATCAACGAATGTTACACATGTATGTGATATGCCTTTATATATGTACATAGCATCAATGCATTTAGATTGTATTTTAAGTTGCAAAAGCATGTCATTATGCATTTTCAACTAGTGATTAATTTATAATGAATAATAAGTAATAAGTAGAGATGCTATATCTTATGTTATGAAAACAAAATATGAAATATACTTGTTAATGCCATACATAAAATACACAGCTTAAAATCCAAGATAGTAGTGATATTATTTCCTCTTTGCAATGATCTTGTTCTACCTGGGGCAATGCAGATGGCTCAAGATATATTTCAAAATAATTCATGGAAAATATGAGAGATCATATTATGTTAAGCTACTCTATTTCCTGACAGTATGTCTGTTTTCCCATGTTTAAAAACTTTATTTGCAAACATTGAAAGTAATAAATGAATCTTAATCTTACTCTCCTGCACAACTTGTAGCCTTGGGCATATTTCAGGCACATCCATAACAACTCTGGCTTTTGCTTTATGGCAGTCGGTGCTCCTGTTACAGTGACAAGGAAATGGAGAAAATTTCTTATAAAGAGCAGGGACTATGAGCTAATTGTGTTGAAACTTTACACTATATGGAGTTATCCTAATGAAATTATGTGTATAAGGCATTATGATAAGGTTGCTTTGAAGGAACTAGAGAGTAATGGCAGCTAGAAAAAATAATCCAACACCAAGGCTGAGTTAAATGATGAAGGCAAAGAGGGATAACGTACGATCCTATTTTTCTGTTCTTGAAATAGTAGCTCTAATGAAATGAACTTAAGCAAACTATTTCTTGAAAAATTAATTTCATTTCTCAAGTAGCTTTAAAAAACGTTCATATTTTTTACTTAAATCACCTCTCTTCATGCATCCCTTTCCTAATACCATCCACTCAGCAGAAATGAAAGATTTTTGCATCTTAAACATGTTTGATAAGTTGTTTTAATCAATATTTGCACTTTCTGAAAATTGCTTGAAAAGGAGGCAATGCAGTAAGTTGGTCGAAATAATAAAAATTATAATAGTATAAATAACAGAAAACAGAAGTAGATGTAAATTGACTTAATAATAAAACCCATGCTATTTCCCAGAAAAAAAGAAGTCATACTTACAGGTTGCTATTTGGTGAATACGAAGCTTAAAGAAAGTGGATATTGGCTTTTATGATATGTGGAATCTCTGTCTTTTGGGGGCACATTCTATCCTTACACATTCCCATTACAAGTTAGGAGGAAATTAGTAAATAGGATTATGAGTTTGGCAGATGTTGTAGACTTTTTACTTTTTTGACACACTTAAATTCAGTTAGGCACAATCAATTATTTCAAAGTAGGTTATCATGCTTATTTATTTGATTTATTTTCTTTATTTGAAATGGGGTAATGGATCAGTTCTTTTCCTTAATTTTCAATTTCACATGGGCTGGTTCCAGGTCCTTTCCAGCTCTGGCACCTCCTGACTTTCCAAGACCATCAGAGCCCAGTTGCTCCAAGCCCAAGGTCCCTGGACCATCCCAGCCCAGTCCCTGCCAGTGCAGGGGAGAGTGACACAGCAGGCCACTCAGTAGAGGGTTCCAGGGCCTTCCCAGCCCTGGAGCCTTCCATACAGGGCTCCAGGATCATCTGAGCCCTGTTGCTGACAGCCCAGAGTTCCAGGACCATCCCAGCCCAGTCGCTTCCAGAACAGAGCGGGTTTCAGGACCATCCAAGCTCAGTTGCCTCAGGTGCAGGGTCTTTGGAGCTGCTCCAACTTCCACACCAGATCTGGTAAGGCCCTATGGTCATGTTGGCAGTGACAGGATTGGGCAGGCAAATACCAGTGCCACCCTCCCCTCTCATGGGCATCCTTGTGGGAACAGAGAAGGTGACTCTGGGGCACAAAGTAACAGAAGAGATAGCCAACCTTCCCACCTAGGGGAACAGGCCTTCATCCAAAGGAAGAAGCACTTGAATTTCGCATCAGACTATCAACAACAAATCAAATCCTCATGCCAAGAGCACAAAGCAAAATCAACAACACGGGAAGAGCAAATAATAAATCCCCAGCAAAATCCAGCAGTCCTATAGAAGACCCCAGCAAAGAATTCTCCCTGGAAGTAACCCAGGACACAGATCTTAAGGGAACAATAATAGACATACTCAAAGAAATTGAGGGAGAGAATAACAAACTCAGGAATGAAGTAGAAACAATAAAAAGAACACAGACTGAAATGAAACAAGAAACTGATGAACGAATCAAGGATCTAGAAGGAGAGAATGGCAAACTCCAAAGGAAACTGGGAATACTAAAAAAAAAAAAAATCACAGGAGGCAGTGTAAAAGGAAACTGCACACTCATTCAGTCAGCAGGAAAAGATGGGAGAAACCCTTAATAACAGATCCGATGAAGCAGAAAGTAGAATATCAACACTGGAGACAAGGTGGAAGAACTCAATGCTCAAACAAAGAGTATGAAATTATTTTTTAAATCACAAGACTTAAACGATCAGGAATATGGGACACTATGTAAAGATCAAACATGCACATCATAGGGATAGAGGAAGGAGAAGGATCCCAGGACCGAAGTATTGATCAGATCTTCAACAAAATAATAGAAGAAAATGTCCTCAAACTGAAAAATAACAAACCCATACAAATATAAGAAGCACATAGAACCCCAAATAGACAAGATCAGGAAAGGAATACCCCATTCTATATCATAGTTAACAAAGACAAATTATTGAAGGCCGCAAGAGAAAAACATGTTACATATAAAGGTAAACCCATCAGAATTACAGCTGAATTTTCAGTGCAAACAAAGAAAGCCAGGAGAACTTGGACCAAAGTATTCCCAGTACTAAATGCTTACAGATGCCAACCCAGATTACTATACCCAGCAAAAATGCCAATTATAGTTGAAGGAGAAAGAAAAACTCTTTCATGACATAAACAAGATGAAAGAATTTATGTCCAGGAAACCAACCCTTCAGAAAATACTCAAACCAATTCAAAGGTCAGAGGAAAGGAGAAAATAGCCTCAAGCACCTAGAGAGGGTAATGAATAAAAGTATAACTGGAGAATTACAAACCTAGACCAAGAACGCAAACAGAAAATAAGGTAAAAGGAAGCAGCACACATCTTTCAATAATAGCTTTATTTATTAATGAGCTGAACTATCCAATCAAAAGACATATACCAGGAGAATGGATTAGGAAATAGAACCCATCTATATGGTTTCTACAAGAAACCCATCTTACCCTCAAGGATAGGCACCAACTTAAAGTGAAAGGATGGAATCCCCCCCCCCCAAAAAATGGTCCCAAAAAGCAAGCAGGAGTTGCTATTCTAATATCTGACGGAATAGACTTCAAAGTAAAACGAATCACAAGACACAGAGAGGGCCACTACATCATTGTCAAAGATCAACTAACTATGAAGATTTCACAAACATAATTATATATGCAACAATCTCCTGTGCACTGAACTTTATAAACACAATTCTACAAGATCTCAAGGAACAGATTGATCCCAGAACACTATTAGTGGATAATTTCAATACCCCACTGAGCCCATTAGATAGGTTAACTGGACAAAGCATAAACAGAGAGGCATATGAACTGAACAGTACAATACACCAAATGGAAATCACAGATATCTATAGAATATTCCACTGAAACACCAGAGAATATACTTTCTACTCATGGAGCATCTCATGGAACATTGTCCAAAATCAACCACATACTGGTACATAGGAAAAAAAAAAACAACTCTACAAATACAAAACTATTGAAATAATTTTATGCATTATATCAGAACACTGCAGTAAAGCTTAATATCAGCACCAGAATAAGCTCACCTATCTACAAGAACACAAGGAGACTACGCAACACACTCCTGAATAATGAATGGGTCAAGAAAGAAATAAAGAAATAAAAACATTCCTGAAACTAAACGAAAAAGAAAATACAACGCAGCACAACCTATGGGGTAATTTAAAGCAGTCCTAAGAGGGAAGTTTGTAGCCCTCAATGCTTACATTAAAAAAGCAGAAACAGGACAAATGAAATAATGAACACTACAGCTAAAAACACTTGACAACAACAGATGAACCCTAAATCCAACAGACAGGAAGAAGTAACAAAAATCAGAGCAGAAATAAATGAAATAGAAAAGAAAATAAAAAGAATGAATGGATCAAAAATCTGGTTCTTTGAAAGGATAAACAAGATAGAGAGACCCCTAGCCCAGTTAACCAAAAGAAAGAAAGAGCAACTCCAAATCAGAAGTATTTGTGATAAGAAGAGAAACATGACAACAGACTGAGAAAGGATCCAGACAATCAGAATACTTCAAAAACCTATAGTCTACTAAATTAGAAAACCTAAGAGAAATGGATGAATATTTGAAACCCTGGAGTTCACCAAAGCTTAATCAAGAAGACATTAGCAGCTTAAAAAGACCCATAATATATGAGGAAGTTGAAAACGTAATAGTAAACCTCCAAACTAAAAAATAAAGCCCAGGCCCAGACGGTTTCATGGCAGAATTCTACAGAACATTTAAAGAGGACTTACAAGCATTACTACTAAAACTGTTCAGAAGTGTACAAGCTCAGGGAATCTCTGAAATTCCTTCTACAAAACCAACATCACTCTAATACCATAACCAGGCAAAGATACAACCAAAAAAAGCTATAGACCCATATCGTTAATGAATATAGATGTAAAAAATTATCAACAAAATACTTGCAAACCACATACAGATCCACATCAAAATATCAACCATCATGACCAAGTTGGATTCATACCAGAGATGTGGGGATGGTTCAACATATGTAAATCAATAAATATCACAAAACACATAAATGGTCCGAAAGACAAAAACCACACAATCATCTCGAAAAAGCTTTTGACAAAATTCAACATCTTTTATGCTTAAAGTCCTAGAGGGAATTGGACTGGAGGGAACATTCCTCAATGTAATCAAAGCCATATACAACAAACCCACAGCCAACATCATCCTAAATGGAGAAAAGTTAGAAGCATTCCCCTTAAAGTCAGGAACATGGCAAGGCTGTCACCTAACACCATTCCTCTGCAATATGGTGCTTGAAAAATTTTCAAGGGCAATAAGCCAAGAAAGGGAATTTAAAGGAGTACTAACTGAAAAGAGGAAGTCAAACTATCCCTTCTTGCAGATGAAGTGATAAGGTAAAACCTCTACCAGTAAACTCCTAGGAATGATGAAGAGTTTCAGTAATGTGGCAAGATACAAAATTAACCTAGAAAAATCAGTAGCCTTTCTCTACACCAACAACAAGCAACTGGAGAATGAATACAAGAACACCTTCCGACCCACAATAGCTACAAAACAATAAAATACCAAGGACCAAACTTAACCAAAGACACCAAAGATCTCTACAACAAAAAATTTTAAATCCCCAAAGAGGAAATTGAAGAAGATATCAGAAGATAGAATGACCTCCCATGCTCATGGATTGGAAAAATTAATATAGAAAAATTTCCATTCTACCCAAATTGATATAAAGATTCCATGCAATCACAATTAAAATTCTGGAGAGTTTCTTCACAGACTTGGAAAAAAATATTAAATTCATATGGAAAACCAAAGACCCTGAATAGCCAAAGTGACCCTGAGTGAAATGTGCAATACAGGGGGGCATTATACCAGACTTCAAACTATATTACATGGCTATGGTTGTAAAAACAGCCTGGTACAAAATCAGACCTGAGGAACAATGGAACAAAATTGAAGATCCAAACTTGAGCATATACAATTTCATACACCTCATTCTTGACAAAGGGGCCAAGATGACCCAATGGAGGAAAGATAACATCTTCAGCAAATGGTGCTGGCAAAACTGGATCACCATTTGTAGAAGAATAAAATTAAATCCATACCTCTCACCCTGCACAAAAATCAACTCTAAATGGATCAAAGACCTCCACATGAAACCCAAAACTCTCAATGTGATAGAATTAAATCTCATTAAACTCAAAAGGTTCTGTACAGTGAAAGAAACAATCAATGAAGTGAAGAGAAAACCCACAGAGTGGGAAGAAACTTTCACCAGTGATACATCTGAGGGAGCGTTAACATCCAGAATATATAAACTACTCGATAAACAAAGACATAAGAGACAAAGGACCTGCTCAAGAGATGGAGTAAAGAGGTGAACAGAGGCTTCACCAGTGAGGAAATAAAGATGGCTGTGATGGTTTGAATGAGTGTCCCCCATAGGCTTTAAGTATTCAGACATTTGTCTCCAGTTGGTGGCACTGTTCTTGGAGGTCTTAGAAGGTGTGGCCATGCTGGAGGAAGTACGTCATTGGGGGAGGCTTAGTGAGTTTAACAAGCCTTGCAGTCTCCAGTATCTCTCTCTGCTTCCTGTGCTCATTGTGAGATGTGAGCCTCAGCTTGCTGCTCCAGCCCCACCCAACATGCTTCCCGCCACAATGGACTCTGATTCCCTGGTACCATCAATGGTAAGCTCAAATAAACTCTTCCTTTTACAAGTTCCCTTGCTCATGGTGGTTTTATCACAGCAACAGAAAAGTAACTAATACAACTAATTGGTACCAAGAGTGGGGTGTTGGCTGTGAAGAACCTGACCATGTGGATGTTTGGAGAAATGTGGAAGACTTTGGAACTTTGAGCTAGAAAAGCTGTTCACTACTGTAAGCAGAGCTTAATGGGCCATTCTAGTAGAAGCATGGAAGAAAGCATTGCTGCAAAAATGTAGTTCCAGAGGAAAATAAAGACTTAGGCAGCAACTGGGATCTTTTGTCAAAGAGTCTGGCCACAGTTTTCCCACAGCTCAAATGCTTGCCTGATGCTAAGTTGAAAAGCAATGGACTAATGTCTTTGGTGGAGGATATTTCAAGACAGCCTAATGTAAAAATGGTGGCATGGCTATTAATGGTGAATATTGTACAGATATACAGTGAAGAAGAGCAGATGGGGCCAAAAGAAATGCAGAATGTACAGTTTGGATCTGAAAACCACACTAGGAAGATTAAAGGTGGGGCCAAGGCATGTGAAGGAGAGGTTCCTTTTGATAAGGAGACTAAAGTGATTAAGGAGAGGCCTAGCTATTTACAAGTAAACAATGGAAAAGGTGAGATTAAAATGATTAAGTAGAGGCCTCGAGATTTACAAGTAAACAACAGAAGGGCTGGAGAGATGGCCTAGAGGTTAAGAGTGCCGACTGCTCTTGCAGAGGACCCGGGTTTGATCCCCAGCACCCACATGGTGGCTGAGAACTGTCTATAACTCCAATTCCAGGAGAACTCCAGTTCTAGGGGAATTTGAGACCCTCTTCTGACCTCCACAGCATTGCGTGACATGGGTGCACAGACCTACACGCAGACAGTACATTCATACACATAGAAAATAAATAAATAAAAGTAAAAATAAAAAAAACAACAACAAGTAAACAACAGAAAAAGTACCTTCAGGGCAAGACCACACCCAGGTAAGCCTCCAACTTTTGAAAGGAATATACTGAAAGCATTTTCTACTCCAACAAGTCCAGGGCAGAGAAAATTTGCAAATGTGGTTAAAGTAGGAGAGAGTCCATCCAAAACCTGCAGCCAAACTCAGCAATTTCATTCACATGGTGCTGGCTTTAGAGGCATGAAGGATGCAAGAGTGAAGGGGTTATCAGTTTTTCCTCCATGGTTTCAGAGAGCCACAAAGGCCAGGCAGAGTGCAGCAGGGGCATCCCTAAATAAAGAAGTCCCTAATAGGCCATTGTGTGAAGCTGTGAATGTTAAGTCTGGTTGGCAGTGGAGACCCCAAGAAGACATTCGAGATGCCAGAGCTGTGAGATATTTGCCAAAGAAAGCTGCATACAGGGAGTGGTACCAGCCTAAGAAAGAGATGTATGTTGCAAACAAAGCTGGAAGAGCTGAGCCATCTAAGCCCTTTGGAAGTCAAATTCCAGAAGTTGCAAATAGAGCTACTGGACTTGGTGCTTGCCCTGCTGGTTTTCAAGTCTTGTTTTGGTCCAGCATTTCCTCACTGTACTTCTATTCCTCCGTTTTGGAATGGGAATGTGTATTCAGTTTCACTGTATGTTGGGAGTATGTAATTTGCCTTTTGATTTTACAGGAGCTTACAGTTAAGAGACTTTCCTATGTCTCAGAAGAGATTTTGGACTATAGACTTTTGAATAGAATTGAGACTGGTAATGACTATGGGGACTTTTAAGGTTGGACTAAATGCATTTTGCATTTTATATGGTCAGGAGCCTATGGGGGCCAGGGAGTGAAATGCGGTGGTTTGAATGAGTGTCCCCCATAGGCTTTAAGTATTCAGACACTTTGTCTCCAGTTGGTGACACTGTTCTTGGAGGTCTTAGAAGAAGTGGCCATGCTGGAGGAAGTACATCATTGTGGGCAGGCTTAGTGAGTTTAACAAGCCTTTCAGTCTCCAGTGTCTCTCTCTGCTTCCTGTGCTCATTGTGAGATGTGCCCCTCAGCTTGCTGCTCCAGCCCCAGCCACCATGCTTCCCACCACAATGGACTCTGATTCCCTGGAACCGTCAAGCTCAAATAAACTCTTCCTTTTATAAGTTCCCTTGCTCATGGTGGTTTTATCACAGCAACAGAAAAGTAACTAATACAATGGCTGAGAAACATCTTAAAAAGTGTTCGACATCATTATTAATTAAGGAAATGCAAATTAAAACCACTTTAAGATAGCATCTCACTACAATAAGACTGGCTAAGATCATGAAAACAAAATAACCTAAGGCTGGAGAGGATATGGAAAAAGGATATCACTCATCTACTGATGGTGGGAATGTAAACTTGTGCAACCACTATGGAAAGCAGTTTGGAGAAAACTTAAAAGACTCAAAATTTTTCTACCACCTGAGCCAGTCATACCACTCCTGGTTATATAGCAACAAGGCTCATCCTACAGCAAAGATACATACACATCTATGTTTATTGCAGCTCTGTTCACAATATCAAAGAGCTGGATCCAACCTAAATGTCCCTCAACCTATGAGTGGATAGAGAAAATGTGGTACATCTACACAATGGAGTTCTATGCAGCAGTAAATAGAGATGATATCATGAACTTTGCAGGTAAGTGGATGGAACCAGAAGACATTATGCTAAATGAAGTAGCACAGTCTCAGAAAAACAGAGGATACATGGTAACCTTCTTCTGTGGATGATAGCACCAAATACCTAGTAGTAAGGCAAACTGAAAAAAAATTATTTTTACTTGAAAGCAACTTTACCGTTTTAATGGTATCTAGAATTAACCTGCCACTTACCTTCAGACTTTGCAATTGTAGTATATGGAGGGAGAGTATGTATGCATAATTTAGAGTAATATAAAATTAAAAGGGGAAAATGTGAATTCCAAATGTTTACCCTCATTTGTGGATGCTAAATCAAATCCCCAGTTGAAAGGCCAGCTGAACAACATTATTCTTATATTCATTTTTGTCTGAAAGCAAATGTGCTGTCATAACATGAATTTCTTAATGGTCTCTAGAATTGAACTACAACTTATTTTCAGATTCTGTAACTACTGTATATGGGTGGAAGGTATATATTCATGTCTTAGAGTAATACAAAATTAAAGGGGAAAATGTGAACGTTTAAACATATTTTGGAATTAACATACAGATTATTTTTAGAGGTAATAATTTTGATATTTATGTGATGGTTATATAGGCATTTAATGCTTTTATTGATATTTTGTGTATTTCAGACATCATTTCTCAGTTCAGTTTAGACATATTCCCCTTTCCCTTCCCCCTACCCTGCACTCTGTCATAACTATCTTGCATCTTTTGCTCAGTCTCTTTTTTTGTGTGTTTAAGAATTCATAGTTTCCTACTTTAATTTTATATTACTCTAAAATATGAATACATAATTTCCACTCATATACAGTAATTACAGATGCTGAAAGTAAGTGGTGGATTGATTCTAGAGCCCGTTAAAAGATTTATATTATAACAACATAGTTTCTTTCAGATAAACAGAAATATTACAATAAGATTGCTCAGCTTGCCTTTTATCTGGGGATGAGGTTTTAGAATCTACAAATGAGGGAAACAATTCACCGTTTGTTTATCTGGGACTGTGTTACTTCACTTAGTATAATGGCTTTGATATCCATCCATTTACCTGCAAAGTTCATGATGTCATCTTTACCACTGAGTAGGCACATTTTGGAGCAATACAAAGGGGAGGGAAAAACAACAACATAAAGACTGCGTTAAAGAACTGAATGTTAAATTCTGCCCCAAACAAGCCTCTGCAGTGAAAAACTTTGGAAAGACTGAGAGAAAGATGCAAGACATGTGTGGCAGAATGCATGAATTGGGGTGGGGTTGGGGTGAGGGACAGGGAAATATGTCTAAATTGGACTGAAGGATGCTGTAGGAAATGCACAAATCATCCATAAAAATAAATTACTTTAAAAAAGATTTATTTACATAAGACACTATATAGCACAGAGATACAAAATCTGAGTTTATTTTTGGAAATATAATTTTATTTTCATCTTATTATGTAATTCAAAAAGTTAGTTAAGATCACACAACTTTGTTCATGTTGCTTCAGATTTCAATCTTGACTTCATTTTCAATTACATGTGTAATATTACTTAACATTTTCATGCCTCAATTTCCTCTGTATAACTTCAGTACTATCTCAGGAGCTTTTATGGATTTATGGAGTTAATTAAAGGGAAATGTTTAGAACCCCAAAAATTCAAACTAATAATCACCAAAAAAAAAAAAAGAAAAGAAAAATATAAGTGAAAAGACAGAGCACAGTTGACTTTAGGCACAGTGAAACTATTTTATAACAGTATCAGAACAAGTGTATGATGGCATTATCCAATCATGTAAACCCAATGTACTGACCACTAAGAATAAACTCTAATATAAAAAAGTGTCTTTCCTCATTTATTTTCTACCTGGAATACAGAGCTCTTTTCTGCACAAAATCTGACATGATGCTGTCTGTTGGAATTGTCTCTTCCAATTTTCAGATGTGAATCATAACTATTAATGACACTGAATAATGTTTGTAGTTGGTATTAGTATATTCTATCTGCTGACCATTTGTAAGAACTTTAGATTTTTTTCATTATGTTCCTCCAAATTTTGGAATATTTTATCAAATGTGCATTTTATCAAAATGCTTGTCACACACCCACCCAGAGGGCACATGTCCTTGTTATTTAAATAGGCACTTGCTTTGCTATCAATGGGTCTGTTATCTCCTTGGGCCCTGGATTCTCTGCTGCTACCACATGTTCCTACCACTGTCAACACCTTGATGTCAGGCTCTGTGCAGGTGAATGTTGTGTTACATGTTAATTGCTTCTCAAAAGAATCCTGTATTCTTTTGTTTCCTTTCTGTCTTTGCAAAGTGAGCTATAGCTTTTCTGTTTAGTAGTGAAATTTGCTGTCTTCTCACTTTCCAAAGATCTGTACCCAATTTCACCCCAATCAGCCTTTGTTATCTTTTATCTGAAATATATGCTGTGTACTTTGTGCTCCTGTATCTCAACTGTATGTGATTGTGCCATTCTTTAAATAAACTGAAACATTTACAGTTCCGACTTATTTTCTCCTTTGGTATACTTTCCTGAATAATGTTAAATGTAATTAGGCTGAGAAAAAAATGTTAAACAATGTGTAATTTGCTAAAATTTTTATACATAAAAACAAATTTTCACTATCATATAATAAGCACAATTAATAACCCAAATCTTACTATGAACAAACTGCCACACATTGGTTATCTGGGTGCCTAGGCAATCACTTATTTTCCTGGAACCCAGTCTCAGTGCAAAGTGGTAGGTTGTGATCATTTCTCAGTCCAATCAAATGTAATTGTGATGAGAGTGTTTGCATAAACTGTAGGCATTCAAGTAATTGTTATTTGCAATAATAGACATTGCATATGTCATTTTACTGTTACATAATATAATTTATGTGATTAAATGTCTTTATTAGGAAATTAATATTATTTCCTAAGTCCCCTCTTTTTTGAAAAGACCAAAACAAAATGAAAAAGACAAAAAAAGCTCACGTATTTCCTCTCTATAATTTAATAACAGAATTGATTCACATATTTTTTTGGTCTTTTCCAGACAGGGTCTCCCTGTAGTTCCAGCTGAACTCACTCTGTAGACCAGGCTGGCCTGGAACTCACAAAGACCCACGTGCCTCTGCCTCTAGAATGCTAGCATTAAAGGCATGCACCACCACGCCAGGCCTTTTTTTTTGGCGGGGGGATTCACATTTTTATCTGCTACATCACTCCCCTTTTCATTTTTTAATAAATAATATGTTTGCTCTCAAATCTCTTTTCATATATATCTCCATTAATGAAAATCATCATCTACCTTGACAGTCATATGCCCATTCAGGAAAGATAATCTTTTCTTTGCTTCAGTATATACTATAAGAAAGTGCGAGTGCACAGAGCTTAGATCAGGGATTTCCCAGGACCAACTGAAGCACAGAGTAGGCATAACTCCCCTACCCCCATCCCCTACCCTCCCAGCCTTGTTTAGAAGGATACAGAGGGAATTCTCCCAAATTCCTTCTATGAAGCCAGCATCGCTCTAATACCAAAACCATTCAAAGATACAACCAAAAGGGAACTATAGACCCATCTCATTAATAAACACAGATGCAAAAATTCTGAACAAAATACTTGCAAACTGCATACAGACCCACATCAAGGAGATCATCCATCATGACCAAGTTGGATTCATACCAGAGATGCAGGGATGGTTCAACATAGGAAAATCAATAAATAGCATAAAACATATAAATGGATTGAAATACAAAAACCACATGATTATCTCAATTGACACAGAAAAAGCCTTTGACAAAATATAGCATCCCTTCATGCCTAAAGTCCTAGAGGGAATTGGACTGAGGGATCATTCATCAATGTAATCAAAGCCATATACAGGAAACCCACAGCCAATATCATCCTAAATGGGGAAATGACAGAAGCATTCCCTTTAAAGGTAGGAACTTGACAAGGCTGCCCCCTGTCACCATTCCTCTTCAATGTAGTGCTTGAAACACTTGCTAGGGCAATAAGGCAAGAAAAGGAAATTAAAGGAGTACTAATTGGAAAACAGGAAGTCAAGGTATCACTTTTTACTGATGATATGTTTGTTTACCTAAGGGATGCTAAAAACTCCACCAGAAAACTCCTAGAAATGATTAACAGCTTCAGTAAAGTAGCAGGATACAAAATTAACCTAGAAAATTCAGTAGCCTTTCTTTACACTAACAACAAGCAACTGAAGAAGGAATACAAGGAGACCTTCCCACTCAAAATAGCCTCATAAACAATAAAATACCTAGGAACAAACCTAAGCAAAGATCCCCACAAAAATTTTTTTTAACCCCTGAATAAGGAAATTTAAGAAGACATCAGAAGATGGGAAAACCTCCCATGCTCATGGATTAGGAATATTAATATAGTAAAAATGTCCATTCTATCCAAACTTTTTGCATAGATTTAATGCAACCCCATTAAAATCCCCAAGAGTTTCTTCACAGGCTTGGGAAAAAAAGTCCTTAATTTCATTTGGAAAAAACAAAAGACCCCAATTAGCCAAAGCAACCCTGAGTGAAAAGAGCAATACAGGGAGGATCTCTATACCAGACTTCAAAATATACTACAGAACTATAGTCATAAAAACAGCTTGGTACTGGCACTAAAACAGACCTGTTGACCAACGAAACAAAATTGAAAATCCAAACTTGAGCAGATACAATTTCAGCCACCTCATATTTGACAAGGGGGCCAAGAAGACACAATGGAAGAAAGACAGCATCTTCAGCAAGTGGTGTTGGCAAAACTGGATCACCACTTGTAGAAGAATGAAATTAAACCCCTACCTCTCACCTTGTACAAAGGTCAACTCCAGATGGACCAAAGACCTCAACGTGAAACCCCAAACTCTGGAGGTGATAGAAGAGAAGCTTGGCAGCAGACTACAAGACATAGGTGTAGGAAAAGACTTCCTAAATCAGACAGCAGCTGCACAAGAAATAAGATCGACAATTGACAAATGGGACCTCATTAAACTCAAAAGCTTCTGTACATCAAAGGAAGCAATAAAGGAAGTGAGGAGAAGACCCACAGAGTGGGAGGAAACCTTCACAGCAGATACATCTGACAAAGCATTAATTTCCAGAGTATACAAGCTACTCAAAAAACAAAGAAGAAAGAAAACAAATGAATCATTCAAAAGATGGAGCAAAGATCTGAATAGAGACTTCACAGAGGAGGANCTTCATTTGTGGGTGCTAGCCCCAAATACCTAGTAGTAAGGAAAAACTCTGAAAAAATTATTTTTACTTGAAAGCAACTTTACCGTTTTAATGGTCTCTAGAATTAACCTACCACTTACCTTCAGGACTTCTTTTGAATGTAGTATCATGGAGGGAGAGTATGTATGCATAATTTCGCGTAATATAAATTAAAGGGGAAATGTGAATGAATTCCAAATGTTTACCTCATTTTTGGATTGTAAATCAAATCCCCAGTTGAAAGGCAGCTGAACAAATTATTCTTATATTATTTTTGTCTGAAAGCAAATGTGCTGTTATAATGTGATTTTCTTAACGGGCTCTAGAATTACAACTTATTTTCAGATTCTGCAATTACTGTATATGGGTGGTGGAAGGTATATATTCATGTCTTAGCGGAATACACAAAATTAAAGGGGGGGAAAATGTGAACGTTTAAACAATTTGGAATTAACATACAGATTATTTTCAGAGGTAATCATTTTGATATTTATGTGATGGTTATATAGGCATTTAAAGCTTTATGATATTTTGTGTATTTCAGACTCATTTCTCATCAGTTTAGACATATTCCCCTTTCCCTTCCCCCTACCCTGCCACTCTGTCATAACTATCTTGCATCTTTTGCCAGTCTCTTTTTTTGTGTGTTAATAAGAATTCATAGTTCCTACGTTATTTTATATACTCCTAAAATATGAATACTAATTTCCATCCTATACAGTAATTACAGATGCTGAAAGTAAGTGGTGGATTGATCTCGAGCCCTTTAAAAGATTTATATTATAACAACATAGTTTCTTTCGGATAAACAGCAATATAACAATAAGATGCTCAGCTTGCCTTTATCTGGGGTGGGGATGAGGGTTTTGGTTTTAGGAATCTACAAAATGAGTGATACCATTCAACGTTTGTTTATCTGGGACTGTGTTACTTCACTTAGTATCATGGCTTTGATATCCATCCATTTACCTGCAAAGTTCATGACTGTCATCTTACCACTGAGTAGGCAATTTTGAAGCAATACAAAAGGGAGGGGAAAAACCACAACATAAAGGACTGCGTGTAAAGACTGAAAATGTTAAATTCTGCCCCAAACAAGCCTATGCAGTGAAAAACTTTGGAAATGGGACTCTGAGAGAAAATGGCAAGGACATGTGTGGCAGACTGCATGGATGGGGTGGGGTTGGGTGAGGGACCGGGGGAAATATTCTACATTGGACTTGAAGGATATGCTGTAGGAAGGACTGTAGGAAGGGAATGCACAAATCATCCATAAAAATAAATTACTTAAAAAAGATTTATTTACATAAGACACTATATAGCACAGAGATACAAAATCTGAGTTTATTTTTGGAAATATAATTTTATTTTCATCTTATTATGTAATTCAAAAAGTTAGTTAAGATCACACAACTTTGTTCATGTTGCTTCAGATTTCAATCTTGACTTCATTTTCAATTACATGTGTAATATTACTTAACATTTTCATGCCTCAGTTTCCTCTGTATAACTTCAGTACTATCTCAGGAGCTTTTATGGATTTATGGAGTTAATTAAAGGGAAATGTTTAGAACCCCAAAAATACAAACTAATAATCACCAAAAAAAAAAAAAAAAAAGCAAAGAAAAATCTAATGAACAGGACAGCGCCACAGTTGACTTTAGCCCACATTGATGAAAACTATTTTATCACAGTTCAGAAACAAGTGTATGATGGCATTATCCAATTATGTAAACCCAATGTACTGACCACTAAGAATAAACTCTAATATAAAAAAGTGTCTTTCCTCATTTATTTTCTACCTGGAATACAGAGCTCTTTTCTGCACAAAATCTGACATGATGCTGTCTGTTGGAATTGTCTCTTCCAATTTTCAGATGTGAATCATAACTATTAATGACACTGAATAATGTTTGTAGTTGGTATTAGTATATTCTATCTGCTGACCATTTGTAAGAACTTTAGCTTTTTTTCATTATTGTTCCTCCATCATTTTGGAATATTTTATCCAAAATGTGCATTTTATCAAATGCTTGCTCCCCAAACCACCCAGAGGGCCACATGTCCTGTTTATTTTAAATAGGCACTGATTTGCTATCAATGGGTCTGTTATCTCCTTGGGCCCTGGATTCTCTGCTGCTACCACATGTTCCTACCACTGTCAACACCTTGATGTCAGGCTCTGTGCAGGTGAATGTTGTGTTACATGTTAATTGTGAAAAGTTCTTACATTGCTTCTCAAAAGAATCCTGTATTCTTTTGTTTCCTTTCTGTCTTTGCAAAGTGAGCTATAGCTTTTCTGTTTAGTAGTGAAATTTGCTGTCTTCTCACTTTCCAAAGATCTGTACCCAATTTCACCCCAATCAGCCTTTGTTATCTTTTATCTGAAATATATGCTGTGTACTTTGTGCTCCTGTATCTCAACTGTATGTGATTGTGCCATTCTTTAAATAAACTGAAACATTTACAGTTCCGACTTATTTTCTCCTTTGGTATACTTTCCTGAATAATGTTAAATGTAATTAGGCTGAGAAAAAAATTTTAAAAATGTGTCATTTGCTTAAAATTTTTTTACATGAAAACAAATCTTCACTATCATATAATAAGCACAATTAATAACCCAAATCTTACTATGAACAAACTGCCACACATTGGTTATCTGGGTGCCTAGGCAATCACTTATTTTCCTGGAACCCAGTCTCAGTGCAAAGTGGTAGGTTGTGATCATTTCTCAGTCCAATCAAATGTAATTGTGATGAGAGTGTTTGCATAAACTGTAGGCATTCAAGTAATTGTTATTTGCAATAATAGACATTGCATATGTCATTTTACTGTTACATAATATAATTTATGTGATTAAATGTCTTTATTAGGAAATTAATATTATTTCCTAAGTCCTCTTTTTGAAAAGCCAAACCAAAAATGAAAAAGACAAAAAAAGTCATATTCTCTCTATAATTATAATAACAGAACTTGATTCACACTTTTTTTCCCGTCTTTTCCAACAGGGTCTCTGTAGTTCCAGCTGAAACTCCCCACTCTGTAGACCAGGCTGGCCTGGAAACTCACAAAGACCCACGTGCCTCTGCCTTCAGAATGTTTTTCTAGCATTAAAGGCATTGCACCACCACGCCAGGCCTTTTTTTTTTTTTTGGCGGGGGGATTCACATTTTTATCTGCTACATCACTCCCCTTTTCATTTTTTAATAAATAATATGTTTGCTCTCAAATCTCTTTTCATACATATCTCCATTAATGAAAATATCATCTACCTTGACAGCTCATATGCCCTTCAGGAAAGATAATCTTTTCTTTGCTTCAGTACTACTCTATAAGAAAGTGCGAGTGCACAGAGCTTCAGATCGGGATTTCCCAGGTACAATTGAAGCACAGAGTAGGATAACTCCCCTACCCCCATCCCCTACCCTCCCAGCCTTGTTCTAGAGAAAGAGGGAATTTCCAAAATTCCTTCTATGAAGCCAGCATCGCTCTAATACCAAAACCATTCAAAGATACAACACAAAGGAGAACTATTAAGACCCATCTCATTAATAACACAGATGCAAAAATCTGAAAAAATACTTGCAAACACTGCATACAGACCCACATCAAGGAGTCATCCATCCATTAGGACCAAGTTGGATTCATATCCAGAGATTCAGGGATGGTTCAACATAGGAATATCAATAAATAAGCATAAACATATAAATGGATTGAAAACAAAAAAACCACATGTAATCTCAATTGACACAGAAAAAGCCTTTGACAAAAATAATGCATCCCTTCATGCCTAAAGTCCTAGAGGGAATTGACTGAGGGAACATCAACTCATCATGTAATCAAAGCCATTTACAGGAAACCCACAGCCCAATTATCTCCTAAATGGGGAAATGACAGAAAGCATTCCCTTAAAGGTAGGGAACTTGGCCAAGGCTGCCCCCTGTCACCACTCCTCTTCAATGTAGTGCTTGGAAACACCTTTGCTGGGTAAATTAAGGCAAGAAAAGAAAGGAAAAAGGGATTACTAATTGGGAAAACATGGAAGTCAAGGTATCACTTTTTACTGATTGATATGTTTTGTTTACCTAAGGTATGCTCAAAACTCCACCAGAAAACTCCTAGAAATGCATTAAACAGCTTCAGTTAAAGTAGCAGGATACAAAAATTAACCTAGAAAATTCAGTAGCCTTTCTTTACATAACAACAACAATGAAGAAGGATACAAGGAGACCTTCCCACTCCAACAATAGCCTCAAAACATAAACATACCTAGTGAACAAACCGTAAGCAAAGATCCCCACAAAAATTTTTTTAACCCTGAATAAGAATTAAAGACGACATCAGAAGAGTGAAACACCTCCCATGCTCATGGATTAGGAATATTAAATATAGTAAACATGTCCTATTCTATCCAAAACTTTTTGCATAGATTTAATGCAACCTCCATTTAAAATCCTCCAAGCAGTTTCTTACCGGCTTGGGAAAAAAAGTCCTTTAATTTCATTTGGAAAAAAAACCAAAAGACCCCAAAAACCAATACAAACAACCCTGATAGTGAAATAGCAATACAGGGAGGATCTCTATACCAGACTTCAAAATATTATCCTACAGACTATAGTCATAAAAACCGCTTGGTACTGGCACTAAAACCGACCTGTTGACCAACGAAAAAAATGACAACCAAACTTGACGCAGATTACAATTTCAGCCACCTCATATTTGGACAAGGGGGCCAGAAGACACAATGAGGAAGCAAACAGCATCTTCAGCAAGTTGTTTGCCAACAAACTGGATCACCCACTGTAGAAGATGAAAATTAAACCCCTAATCTCAGCCCTGTATTAAAAGTCAAACTCCAGGGGCTGGGAGTGATAGCCTATTGTTTAAGAGCCCCCGACCTGCTCTTGCAGAGGACCCAGGTTTGCTCCCCAGCACCCACATGCGGCTAAGAACCATCTGTAACTCCAATTCCAGGAGCCTCCAGTTCCCCCCCCAAGGGAATCTGCGACCCTTCTTCTGACCTCGTGGCCATTGCAGGACATGGGTACACGCGACCTGCAAGCAGACAGTACATTCATACACGATACAAAATAAAAATTCATAAATTAAAAACAGTAATATAAAAAAGTCAACCCAGATGGATCAAAGACCTCACATGTGAAACAAAAACTCTGAGGTGATTAGAAAACTTTGCAGCGCCTACTAAGACCATAGGCATAGGAAAAGACTTTTAAATCAGACAGCAGCAGCTGTGCAAGAATAAGGTCAACATTGACAAATGGAACTCATTAGCTCTAAGTTTCCTTTACATCCAAAAGAAACAATCAAGGAATGAAGAAAAAACCCACAGAATAGGGGACAATATTCACTGCAGATAAACGTCTGACAAAAGCCTGATTTTCCAGAGTATATAAAACTACTCAAAAAACAAAAGAAGAAAGAAAACAAAATGCCTCACTAAAAAAGCATGGAGCAAAGAGCTGAACAGAGACTCACCAAGTGAGGGAATTAAAGATGGCGAAAAACATATTACAAAGTGTTCAATGTTCGTAATATTTAGGAAATGCAACTTAAAACCACTTAAGATATCATTCTCACTCCAATAAGACTGGCTAGGACAAGAAAACAACCAAATAATACCAAAGGCTGGAGAGTTTGTGGGGAAAGGAGAACACTCATCCACTGCTGGTGGGAATGTAAACTCATAAAACTGCTATGGAAACCAGTGTGGAGAACCCTTGGAAGTCTTGGAATGAACTCGCCACCTGACCATGGCATACCACTCCTGGGTATGTACCCACAAGACTCATCTTACTACAGAGATACATGCACAGCCATTTTTATTGCAGCTCTCTTCACAATAGCAAAGAGCTGTAACCAACCCAAGTGCCCCTCAACTGACAAGTGGATAGAGAAAATGTGGTACATCTACACAATGGAGTTCTATGCAGTGGTAAAGAAAGATGACATCATAAGCTTTGCAGGTAAATGGCTGGAGCTAGGAGATATCGTGCTAAGTAACAGAGTCCCAGAAAACCAAAGACGAATGGTATCCCTCATCTGTGGATGCTAGCACCAATTAACTAATTGTATGGCAATCTGAGCAACATTAATGTGGTCTGAAAACAACTGTGCTTTTATATTTTGAATCCCTTAAAAATAAATAAATTAAAATTAAAATAAATAAATATTGAAAAATAACACTGGCTGCTGGTGGCAGAGGGCCTGGGTTTAGTTCCCAGCACACACACGGCAGCTAACAACCTTTCAACATTCAATTTTGAAGGGATCCACCTTCCTCTTCTGGCTGTTACAGGCACTGACATCATCATAACTCACATGCACGCAAAACATTCATATGTCTAAATAATATATTTTTAAAAATTAAAATGAGATTATGCTGGGGAGATGGCTCAGCATTTGAGAGGACTAGCTGATCTTGCAGAGTACCAGGGTTCAATTCCCAGCACCTACGTGGCAGCTAACAACCATCATTAACTCCAGTTCCAGGGGATCTGTTGTCCCATTCTGATAGATGTCCTTGTGCATCGCACAACATGGGTGCACTGACACACATGAAGGCACAACACTCATATGCATAAAATAAAAATAATAAATAAAATATTTTTCAAAAATTAAAAAGAAATAAAATTATGTTTGTCTATAAACTAAAAATCATTTAATATATTGTTGGCATTACAGACACTTGCAGGGACTCAAATATTTTATATGGGTCTTTATTTTTGTATAGAAACCAATCTACCAACTGAATTATGTCTGAAGCCTCTATATTTATGTTTTACAAAAAAACAAAATTGCCTCACAGGTTGACGTAAAGTATTGACATCAACAGGTTGATGTAAACAATTTAATCATAGTTAGGTGGTTACCTGACTATGCATGCATTAAAATGTATTTATTATGTACTCTGATCTCTCATCAACCATTTCCAATTAATTTATTATAGGTATTTTTCATCTGGGAGTGATGATCAATTATAGAGATACATAAGAAAAAATAACTGAATTGCACAGAGAAACATGCATTGAAATGGATATAAATTGAAGTATTTACAATTGCATCAATATTCTAAAGCAGTGGAAGTAACCTGGGCACATTAATGTATGTGCCATTTTCTAACCCTTTGTTTTGTATGCATCATTTTGTATGAATTTCAAGTAAAAGAGACTGATTTATCAGAGGAAATAGAAGCTACATTATGTGACACACGATTAAGTACTGAAGCATGTTATGAAACTTAATTCTAACAGTGCCAAAGTGATAAATTTAATCTGATTCTTCCCATCCTATCTTCAATTTGAAGAGTTTAGTCATGCATTGATAATTACTGCCTCTTAAAGGGTTGTGCCTAAGAAATTCATTGTTGGGTGATTTTGTGATTGTGTGAATATTACATTGTATTTATATGCATTAAGACAGCAGGAAAGGCACATGGGTGTTATAATCATAAGGAACACCATCAGATGTGAACTTTTTATCACTGACCGAAACATTATGTGGTACATGAATATATATATTTAAGGGAAGAATAAATACATTTACTAAATATACTCCCTGTGCCTGAGGGGGTTTCCTCACATTTGTAACAAATTTGGACTAGAAAATTTTAATGTAGATATTAATTCATGTAAGTATAATATATAAAAATATTCAGGTATTTTTGTTTGTCAGATGTAATTAATTAATTAAATTATTTATGTATTTGTTATTTTTGGAACAGGGTCTCCCTGTAGCGCTAGCTGTCCTGGAAATCAATATGTAGACCAAACTGGCCTTGAATTTACAAAGATCTGCCCGCCTTTGCCTCCTGAGTGTTGAGATTAAAGGAGTGTGCCACCACACCCCTGGCTTTTGGGGAGGGTCAGTTTTATTTTTATTTATTTCCAATAGTTCACTTTTATTTTTTACAATTTTCAATAGTTCCCTCCTACTGCAGGTGAGAATACAACCACTATAGAAAATACAACCACTATAGAAAGCAATGTGGAGGACTCTTAAAATACTCAAAGTGAGCCTACCACCTTCCTGGGTATATACCCACAAGACTCCTCCTACCTCAAAGATACATACACATCTGTGTTTACTGCAGGTCTCTTCACAATAGGAAAGAGCTGGAACAACCCAAAATGACACCTCAATGAAGTCTGGGATAGAGAAAATTAGGTACAATTTGCACAAATGGAGTTCTATGCAGCAGTATAGAAGAAGACATCAGGACTACGGCAGGTAAATGGATGAACTCAAAACATATTCTAAGTGAAGTAACACAGTCCCCGAAAAAAAAAAAAAAAAAAAAAAAAAAAAAAAAAATTTTTTTTTTCTAATTAAATGTAGTTTTTGATTGATGCTTTGTTCATTTCATACATTTTGTTCCAATTTCATTTGGTTATTTCCCTTTCACTCCCCACCCCCGCCCCTACCCCCACCCATCCCAGATACATGCAATTCTGCCATAACTGTCCTGATCTTTCTCTCAGTATTGTTTTTTTTTCATTTTATAACTATAAGTGATAATCCATGGAGTCAAAGCATCCTTCATGCAAAACCTATCTGAGGCTGTTGTGCCTCAAACACCTAGAGCCCCACCATCCCGTGGGGGGTGAACAGGTTGTTGTTCAATACAAGTTGATCCAAATGCGTGTCCAGACTACATTGCTGTAGTTTTACCATTACCCCAATCGCACCTTTACATTCGTACCACGCCCCCTCTCCGGAGGTTGTTCCCTAGGCTTGAAAAGGGGCCACAGGTGGATGAGAGGCAAAAAGTCCACTCTCTCTGGAACTGTTGACTTGGACTCTGGTCAATCTGGCTGTTTCTTTCATGGCCGGACAGGTTTTGTCCAGGATAACCTTTCGATCCTACAATGAAGACAAGCAATTAGATATATAGGTATTTTAAGCAGTCACTAATAGGTTATGAGTAGGTTTACTTGACCAGACACAGTGGTGTGATAGTGAATCCAGGAATTACAATTGTTGCCCCCTGTAGAATGAGGACCAGGGTCTTACTGTGGCTTAAGAACATCTCCTAACCGTGAAGAGATGTGAGCTTGTGGCTCAGCCATCGGGTTTATTTCTACCAGGGGAGGAGCCAATAGCCAATGTATATTTGGGAATACACAGGCACATGACTGCCTCTGTGCACAGTACTGTTCCAGGCAGGTGGAGGTGTAAGCTGGTGTGACGGTGGAGTCTGCTTGACTCAGGAAAGAAAGAAAAGAAGAACCCAATATTTGCTTTATTGGTTTAGTGGCCTTTGGTAAAACTCTCTGACTTCCAGAGGGCCATCTGTACACTTGCAATGTTGTTGTGTTTCAATACATCTTCTCCCATGTCGTAGGTTCTTCCGGAGCAGAGTCTTATTGCCTCTCCTCCTGAGTGTATCCCAACTTAGAGGCCAAGGATCCCTTTACCTTTTGTGGGGCCTTGGATCCCCCTGGCCACATCCACTGTGTAGAACAATTCATTGCTGAATGTCAGAGCTCCTGCATTAATATATTTGCTGAGTGCATAGCCTGGACTTTAGTATTATATTTGTTCTAACAGAGAGTAATCCCTCCACAGTTCCCATGTCTAGTAGTCAAGTTAAAGAATGATTTTATGAGTTTTTAAAGAGATTACCATCTACAATAGTTGTCTTCAATTTACAGTTGGAGAGGACCTCATCATCGTCATGATTTCTCCTGTTCTATGGGGGGGAAGGCAGAGAAAGTCTCTCCTATAGACAACCCTTGGGCACCTAGAAGGTAAGTATTCATTAGGACCTCTTACAACTAGTTGTTACATGGGTAGAATCCACAGAGGGGTTTCCCTGTTTATGGCAATTGAGGCTTCTTCCTTTTCAGTGTTCAGACGGGTCAGCCTTCCATGTCACTTTTTGTGTACATCCTACTCAATGCAAACCTTTATCTTTTCTTTATCAGCCATGTAATTGGTGACGTTTTGTCCTGTGGAACAACAAATCTTTTCCCATAGTTTAGTTTTAAGATTTGAATTGTCAAGGGTTGATGAAAAGGTTTCATGTCTTTCTGTATATCCCCCCCCTGATTTTTTAGCGTAGGAGTCTCCAGAAGACAGTTCATTATACATGACTATAGGGGGAGTCAAGGCACAGATTTCATCAAATTCACCCATTGTTGTTTTGGTGACCATATATATGATAGACCTTGGGAAGCAAACTTAATTTTTACATTAAATCATCTTAAGAGAATGCTAAAGTTGATACTGTACAACACAGGGAATTTATAGAGAATATTTGTATGTGTCAATCCCAAGGTTTCTTGCTCAGAACAGATTTTAAATGTAAAGCAGAATGGGGGCAACAGTTGAATTGAATATCTACCATCTTAATCAGATGCATACACATTTTTATCAGATTCTGGAAACCAAAGGTTTTAATATAACATTTTAACTTTTACTAAGTCCTAAAACACCATTGTCCTGTCAGACAGTGTCTGGGAAAATGGGTACTTGCTGAGCTCACATCAATTAAATTGCATAATCGAAGTATACACACCGTGTCCCTCTCCCACCCATCCCACCCTTTCCAATTCCACCCATTTCAGTCCATTTTCTGATGCAGTCCTTTACTGTTGTTGGTCTTTTATGCATAACAATCCTCTGACATGGGAAAATTTTTATCTGGTGATTGTTGGTACTAGCTACATCCACATATGAGGGAACCATCGTCGTTGTTTTCTGGGACTGTGTTAAACTTACACTTAAACAGAATGTTTTTCCCAGCATCCATTCCCCTTACCTGCAAATTCTTGATGTTGCCCCCCTTACTAGCTGCATAGTATTCCATTAGTATACATGGATACCACATAATTATCTCTATCCTATCTGTGAGTTGAAAGGGCACCTGGTGGCTGGTTCCAGCGTTTTTTGCTATTGTGAACAGCGCTGCAATAAACTAATAGCTGGAAGCTGTATCTTTGCAGTCATAGTATGTGTCTTGTGAGAGTATATACCCTAGAGATGGTATGACTGGGTCAACATGGAAGGTCACTTGTTTGATCTTCTAAGGGTTCTCCAAACTGCTTTCCACAGGTGGCTGTACATGTTTACATTCCCGACCACCCAGCATAGGGATGATGGTTCCCCTTTTCCTACAAGCTTCTGCACATTTGGGTGTCATTTCGTGTTCCTGTCCTAGCCAGTCTTATTGGAGTAAGGTGATGATCCAGAGTGGTTTTAATTTTGGCATTTCTATATCAGAGATGTTGAACACTTCGTAGGATGTTTCTCGTTCTGCGCATCTCTAACTCCTCTCTGTGAAGTCTCTATTCAGCTCTTTGCTCCATCTTGATTAGAATGATTCCATTTGTTTTCTTTCTTCTTTGTTTTTATGAGTCGACTTGTATCTCTGGAAATTAATAGCTTTGTAGATGTATCGCGTGATGAAGGTTCCTCCTAAACCCCACCCATCGTTGGGTCTGGCTCCAAACTATCAACATCATAATTCTTGCTTTGAACTCAGCTTTGAGATTACAAGAAGCACCATTTTGCGTTTTAAATGAGTGAGTCCCATTTGTCACATTGTCGATCTTTTTTCATGTGCAGCTGCTGTCTGATTTAGAAGTCTTTTCCACAACCATTCCTTGGTAGTCTGCTGCCAGCTAGTTTTCTACATCTGTCTCCTCACAGTAGTTGGATGTTTCACGTGAGGGGTCTTTGGTATCATCTGGGAATTACCTTGTATTACAAGGTGAGAGTTTGGGTTATAATTCATTCTTCTAACAAGTGAGTTTATCCCATTTTATGCCACACACGCATGACTGAAGATGCTTTCTTTTTTCTTTCCATTGTGTCTTTCTTGGCCCCCTTGTTCAATATGAGGTGGCTGAATATGTATTAGAGCTCAGGTTTGGACTCTAAAGGAATCTAGTTTCTTCTCATTGGTCAACTGGTCTGTTTTGTTGTTCCAATTACCATATGACGGTCTTTATGACTATAGCCCTGAAGTATATAGGTTATGATGTCTGGTATAGCAATCACCCCATGTATTGCTCTTTTACCCCCAAGAACAAATGCCAGAAGGATTTGCTTTGGCTTATTTCGGTGATCTGTTTGATTGATGAAAGAAATTTTATGATTACGGAAATGGAAGTAATAATTTGTATTACCCCAATGAAAGAAAATGAGGATTGATTTTTATTTGCTCAAGGCCATGATTGGCGAAGAAACTCGTGTGGATGGGATCCTGGAATTGATGATACCAGCAAAATTAAAATCTGTACACTAGTTTGGTGGGGTAGGGGAAGGAAAAAGGAAACATTTTTACTATGTTGATTTTCCCAACCATGAGCATGGGAAGATATTCCACTTTTTCCTGATTTTTCTTTCCTCAATTGCCTTATTTCCGAGGGTATGTTGAAATATTTTGTATTGTAAGAAGATCCTTGGTTTGTCATTTGGTTAGGTTTATGTTTCCTAGATCTTATTATTGTGATTTAATGAGGGCTAATGGTGAATGGGAGAAGGTCCTCAGCGTTAGATACGTCCCATCTCTGTACAATATGCATTGTATGTTGGTGTAACCCAAGACCGCTCCTGGACATTATATTTTTTATCTTCGATTACCTGTCCTTTCGGTCATCAGCGCTCTCCTCTGGCGCTTACGTCAGCAGTGGCTCGGTCTTTTTCCGCTCGGTCTTGCACGTCCTGCTAGGTCGTTCGTCGCCTTCGGCCTCTGTCTCAGTTATAGCTTTCTCCCTGGCTTCGCCGACGATGCAGTATGCGAGGTCGGCTTACCTCTATGGATTAGGGGGAGATGTTGTTAGCCTGCCCCGGCATCTGGTGTCCCCGCCCGCGGGCGTCTTGCTGCGGTCTTCTACAGCGGGCGTCAAGGTTCTCTATAAACCGGGCGTCGTCGGTAGGAGGGTGTTCTTAGTCATCGGGGTCGGCACACCTTATGCGTAGATCAATCATAATCATTCAAGAGCCAAAAACATGGATAAGCCTGGGAACTCTGACTGTATTCCGCTACTTTCGGTTCAAGGGTGTGGATTGCTAGGTGACGACTTTTTATGGTAACTTACTATGTGTATAATGCAGGAGATATTAAAAAGTCATGTTGAAGCTAGCGGAATACTGGCCTCTTACTAAATTTTAACTTTATGTTCCTTTTTTTCCAATCTAGAAACGCACCTTTAATTAAAATGTACCTTTTTCTTTGCCTTATTGCCCTAGCTAGGTTTTCTAGCACTATAATTGAAGAGGAGTGGTGACGGGGGCAGCCTTGCAAGTTCCTACCTTTTAAGGGGAATGCTTCTGTCCAATGTTCCCCATTAGGATGATATTGGCTTGGGTTTTCTGTATAATGGCTTTGATTACATTGAGGATGATCCCTCCAGACCAATTCCCGCCAGACTTTAAACATGAAAGGGTGCTGGAGTTTGTCAAATGCTGTCTCTCCGCTCAATTGAGATGATGGTGTGGGTTTTTTTGTCCTTCAGTCCATTGAGATGTTTGATGGTATTTATTGAGTTTCGTATGTTGAACCACCCTGCATGGTCTGTATGAATCCAACTTGGGTCATGGTGGATGATTTTCGTGATGTTAGTCTGTATGCGATTTGCCAGAAGCCTGTTTAGAATTTTGGGCATCTGTGTTTCATTAGGGAATGGGTTCTATAGTTCTCTTTTTTGGTGTATCTTTCCGGTTTTGGTAGTAGCGTAGGCTGGCTTCATAGAAGGAAATTGACTGGGACGAATTTCCCATCCAGTTTTTAATCCTTCGAACAATTTAAGTAGTATGGGTTGGAAAGAGTATCTTTATGAAATATTGATAATTAATAGACATTGTCTGGCGTGAATCCATCCGGGCCTGGGCTTTGATTGGTTGGGAGGCTACTTATTACATCTTTCGATTTCGTCCTGTACTATTGTTCTGTTTAGGCTGTCGAACTCTTTTTGGTTTAGCTTTGGTGATTCAGGATTTCAGATATTGGATCATTGTCTTCTAGGTTTTCAAACGTAGTAAAGTATAGGTTTTTGAGTAGTCCCTGTATGATTGTCTGGGTTTTTCATTGTCTGTTGTGATATTTCCCCTTTCATTTTTTTTTTTTTTTTTTTTTTTTTTTTTTTCTTTCTTTCTTTTGGTTTAACTGGGCTCGAGTCTGTCTATCTTGTTTTATTCTTTCAAAGAACAAAATTTTGAGGAGTCATTGAATTTGTTGTATGGTTGTCTTTGGGTCTATTTCATTGATCTCTGCTCTGATTTTTGTTTATTTTTTTTTTTTTTTTTTTTTTTTTTTTTTTTTTTTTTTTTTTTTTTTTTTTTTTTTTTTAGCTGCAGTGTTAATCATTCACTTGTGCTCTTTCGGTTTTTTAATGTGGGCCCTTAGAGCTATAAAACTTCCCTCTTAGGACAGCTTTTTAGGTGTCCCATAATGATTTTTGCTTGTTTGTTTTATCATTGTCATTTAGTTACAGGATGTTTTTTTTATTTCGTTTTTTTTAGTCTCTCCTTTGAACCACTCATTATTCAGGAAGTGTTTTTTTAGTCTCCCTGTGTTCCTGTAGGTTGTAGGGTTTTATTCTGGTGTTAATATTGAGTTTTATTTGCACTGTGGTCTGATAGAGTTCATGAGATTATTTCAATCTTTTTTATATTATGTTGAGTTGTGTCCCTGGGTCCCCTAGCTGTACTATTTTTGCGGCCTGTTTTTTCCATGCGTGCTCGTAGCCGTGTAGTCGCGGGTGTTTTGGGTGAAATATCAGTCGCTAGGCTGTGAGGTACCATTTGGTGTCTGTGTCCATTTATTCAGATGTCTCTTTGTTTCTCCTTTGTCCTGTGATCTGTCTAGCGGACTTAATGGGGATATTGAAGTCCCCTAGTCTTAGTGTGCTGGGGTCATCTGTCTTGAGATCCTGACGAATTGTCTTTACAAAGTTTAGTGGTCCCTGTGTTGGGGTGCATTATGTTTATGTTTGTGAAATCTTCATCGTCATTGTTCCTTTAATAAAGATACAATGACCCTCTTTGTCTCTTTTTGATTTCTTTTGCTTTTAAATCTATTTTTGTCCCTGAATATTAAGAATAGCACACCCCGCTATTCTTTTTGGTACCTTAATGCTTGGAAATACTTTCGTCATCCCTTCACTTTAAGTTGGTGGCCTATCCTTGAAATTGAGATGGGTTTCGTGTAGACAGCATATAGATTGGTTTTGTTCCTAATCCATTCTCCCAGTCTAGGCCTTTTGAATGGGGAGTTTAGCCGCGATTATAATTTAAGGTTACAATTGAAAGATGGATTTTGCCTCCTTTCACCTTTATTATCCATTTAGGACTTCTAGCATTTGGATTTTTTGTTTTGTGCTCTATGGTTTATGTTTTTGTGTGGTTCTTTCCAGGTTGTTTGAGGATGGGTGCTCCTCCTTCTGCCCTTGAATTGGCTTCAAGTATTTTATGAGAGTTGGTTTTCCCAGACATGTAATTCCATCATCTTGTTTATGTCATGGAAATTTTTCCTCTCTCCCTTCACGTATAGTCGACATTTTTGCTGGTAAAGTATTCTAGGTTGACAGCCATAGTCCCTTAGCACAGGGAATGCGTTGCTCCATGTTCTTCTTGCGTTCATGGTTTGAGGCGAGAGTAGTAAGTTGTAATTCTGATGTTTTCCCTTTGTATGTGACTTGTTTTCTTTGGTGGCCCTCCGAATTTTGTCTTTGTTTTTGGGCTTCTAACGTTTTAACTATGATTGGCATGTGGGGTATTCGTTTTCTGATCTTGTCTATTATGGGGGGTCCTATGTGCTTCTTGTATTTGTAATGGGCTTTGTCCTATTTTTAGTTTGGGGGAAAATTTTCATCTATTAATCTATTGAAGATCTGATCAATACTAATTCCGATTGAGGATTTTCTCCTTCCTCTATTGCCTATGATGCGGAGTTTTGGGGTCTTTTCATAGTGTCCCATATGGTCCTGGTTGTTCCAACTTTTGTGTAATTTTTAAATTTGTTCATAATCTTTATTTGAGCGTTTTAAATGGCATCAGTTATCTTCCAGGTCTGAATATTCTTTGTTCTGCTGCCTCCATTCTATGTTCTGGGGCTTTTTCCTTTTCTTTCTGCTTGATTGACTGAGTGTTCTAATTGGCCCGATTTGTGTTTCCTCTGTGTTTTCTTTAGTACTCCATTTCCTTTTGACTTCTCAATCTCCTTCTTTTGTGCTTCGCATCTCTTCTTGGTGCTCCTTTTCTTCGTTGGTGGCTTCCTTTTTCATGTTTCTACTTCCTTCCGGATTTTGTTTATTCTTTCCGCTATTCTTTCTGGGGTTTGTCATTCTTCCTTTAGTTTTCTTTCCGAAGTTGTCATGGTAATCCCTCTAGGTCCTTTTTGGATTTTTCATTCTCCCTCTTTACTTCCATGTTCGCTTTATTTTCTTTAATATTCTCATCCGTATGTGCTGCAATTAATTTGTCTAAGATCTGATTCTTGGGTCTCCGCCAAGGGGATCCCATTGGGTGGCGATCTCCTCCAGGTTTGGTAGGGCCGGGTGTGGAGTATCCTGTGCCTTT